>JAECUM010039923.1:0-56548 GCA_016617855.1 Megalonaias nervosa | reverse complement strand
ATATAGTTTGTCCCTCTAATTTCTGACTGCGCACGCGTCTATTTGACTTATTTTATTATATAACTTTGTGATTTTATTTTTGTTACTGTAATGATTGTGAGAACAAACCAAAGTATCCGACCGTCTTGCTGTACAGGGTCAATCCCCAAAGCAAAACAACCGATAAGTGCCAATGCAGCGACGGCTTACATTCCTGTATCCCAACCTGTCAGACTCGTCAAACAATATGAAATTTTGCATGTTTGTTGTCCCAAAACACATTAAGAGCAGTTTACATTCGTACGAGGTTTCTTCACAATTTAAACGTACCAGGTTACTCCAGAATTTAAGCGGTTGACCACCCCCATTCCACTCAGCCCCACAACCACCTCTCTCGATCTCGATTACGATCGATCCGTCGATCAATCGATCGTGTGCCGTAAAGGAACAAACCAATATTATGCAGACCATGTATGTATGTATGTATATATGTACGTACGTGCGTACGTACGTATGTATGTATCTATGTATATGTATGTATGTATGTATGTATGTATGTATGTATGTATGTGCGTAATGACTACATAGTGCAAGCAATAGGTAAATTACTACATAGTGCAAACAAAAGGTAAATGTCGCAAAATGTAAAGGAAACTGCACAAAGATTTTGAAAGATTTTGAAGTCCGTACTTCTGTAAGCCTGTCTGTCGCTAAATTTGTAGCAACACTGGGCAAGAACCATTAAACGTAAACAAATTAATTGTTTCAGTCATTTTTGTATGCATACGTAGGTGACATAAACTACTGGACATTTAAAAAATAATTTCATACTGTTGTTGGTAAGATTAATAATAACCGCTGAGGTGCAAAAAACAAAAATTAATTTACTGTCATAGTTTTATTCGTATATAGATGACTTGATTAGAATTTCTGATAATTCTATTAATGTATTTATTTAATTATTTGTTTAGTTTTACTCATTTTGGAACTTTTGTGGACTTCTACTTTTTGAACGAAAACTTTGTTAAAATGATTAAGCAAAAACCATCTGAGGACGACAAGTGAAAGTAAATGTCATGCTTTTAGCATTTTTCACTGAACACTCCCGAGACAATAAACTAATAAAAAAAAATAAATACGTGAAAATAGCATATATATTAAACCTGCATAATCAATCTCGAGGCACAGAAGTTCTGAGGAAAAGATAATCTCAATTTTTCTATTTTGAACAGCATTTAAACACCCCAATGTATGCACATTATTTTCGTTGATGAAATAGTCTGTTCATTTGGATGTCATGCTAGATATCTGTTTAATTTTCTTCACTTATTTTTTTTTTTTTTCTTTCCGTCTCTTTTGTTTAATTTCTTTTTTATTTATTTACTTTCCTATTTACTTTCTTCTTCTTTTTTTTTTGTCTTTGTTAAAATTGTCTTTGTCAACCAGCACAGTTGAAGAAAAATTACACATTAAGATCTCATTCCATAGTAAGGTTCTATGAAACAAAGAAAGATTAAAGAGCTTCACTTTCGAGATGTCTAAATGTCCTGATTAACAAGACCAACTTAATTATAGAAAGAGGCAATATATAGGTGTGTTCCAAAGCATTCAAATCTCACAGTAAATATCCTAAGCAAATGATATTAATGTAGGAGAAGGGAAGAACGAGCTCGAAATAAAGGACTGAAGAAAATTTCATTTAAATATAATGAAAGCGTTTTAGGAACTCTTTGCATCTTAAATGTTCGCTTCGCTGCTAATTTCTGCCACTAATTTCCGCCGTTTGCAAAGTGAAGAACGTACCAAATATTGTAATGACTATGTTGCATCTCTCCATTGTGAAAGGATGAATGCAATAAAATTCCAAGTCAGTATCAAATCTCTCCATTGTGAAAAGGAGGAATGCAATAAAATTCAAGTCAGTATCAAATCTCTCCATTGTGAAAAGGACGAATGTAATAAATTTTAAGTCAGTATCAAAGGACAGGTAGAAAGTAAAAACTGCTGGTGGGCACGTATTGGTAGAAAATAAAAACAAGTTCAAAATTTGGACGGATTTGTAAATTAAAAGACAGTAATACGCCCGATTGTGTTGTAAGAAAAGTCATATAATATACACAGTTTGACAACGAAAGTTTAAGATCGAGTAAATCACACAACCAGCAGAGAAACGCATATACAAGATTAAATCCAAGGTAATCCATTCTGGCATTATTGTCACAGAGAGTGGATTATGGGCGATTGAGTTTTATCCACGTCTAGGTAGCAGACCAGAAGGTTTTGTAACCTGCAAACACTGTGAGGAACCATCAGGGTTATTGGAAATGAAATGCTCATTTAAATTTAAAGAGGTACCACTAATAGATGGAGCCAAAGACCAATCACTTTGTTCTCAGGTGATAGTAATAAACGTCAAAATGTGATGACTATTAAGTTCAAGGTCAGATGAGAGTTCGTAATCGAAAGTGGTGTGATTTTGCGACCTGGATCCTGAAAGAGATATCATGTTGAAAAATTTTATAAAAGAGAAAGGATCCTGAATTCATTTTATTTATACAATTGTACCAGGATTCTTCTCATAGCATATAACGCGTGGCTTGACCTCGTATACTCCGTAATCATACTTCTAGTATCGACTTGTAACCCGTGGCTTGATGTATATACGATGTGTATCCGTTGATGAGGGCTGTAAAAATTAACTTAATTCGTTATTGACAAGGTCAGACAATTCCAGATATTCAAGCATTGCATGCACGTTGATATTCCGTGTTTGACGTTCTTAAATGGAGATTATGAAAGACAGTGTGCAATCATTTTGTATCCCTATATATGTGAATCACTCGGCTTTTTACGTCAAATGACAACATGAAAGACTGTAAAGTTCATTTATTTGTTGTGCACTTATATAGGTGTGTCACTCATCTTTAATGTCAAATGACGTAATGAATAAATGTGCACAGTTCATTTAGTACTTTTGTATCCTTATATATATATATATATGTGTGTGTGTGTGTGTGTGTGTGTGTGTGTGTGTAACTTAGTTTATATGTCAAATGTTATCATGGATGACTGTGTACAGTTCATTTATTCTTTTGTACACTTATATATGTGCATCAATCAGCTTTTTGACAGCTCCGGTGGCATTGTGGTTAGAGCGTCCGCCTCGGATGCGGGAGGTCGCGGGTTCGAACCCCGGCCGAGTCATACCAAAGACTGAAAAAAATGGTACAGGCAGCTGCCTCGCTAGGCTCTCAGCATTAAGAGGTTAGTGCTAGGGCTGGTCGGCCCGGTGTCAGGATAATGTGACTGGGTGAGCATCATGCTACATGTCTGCGGCATGATGCCAGTGATAGACGTCACTATAAACTGTCGCACTGCAGACATCGTAGCGATATGACTGTAATAATTGTTCAAGCTACGTTAAAAATCAAAATCTCTCTCTCACACACACACACACACACACACAGCTTTTTGTCAGATGACGTCATGAATGACTTAAAGTTTATTTATTCTTTCTACACTTATATATGTGCATCAATCAGCTTTTTGACAGCTCCGGTGGCCTTGTGGTTAGAGAGTCCGCATCGGATGCAAGAGGTCGCGGGTTCGAACCCCAGCCTAGTCATACCAAAGACTGATAAAAATGGTACTAGCAGCTGCCTCGCTAGGCTCTCAGCATTATGAGGTTAGTGCTAGAGCTGGTCGGCCCGGTGTCAGGATAATGTGACTGGGTGGACATCATGCTACATGTCTGCGGCATGATGCCCCAGTGCTAGACATCACTGTAAACTGTCACATTGCAGACATAGTAGCGATATGACTGAAAAATATATAAATCTACGTTAAAATTCCCAATCACACACACACACACACACACCCACACACACACAGCTTTTTGTCAAATGACATCAAGAATGACTTAAAGTTTACTTATTCTTTCTACACATATATATTCATCACTCAGCTTTTTGTCAAATGACGTCATGAATGACTTAAAGTTTACTTATTCTTGTTTACACTTATAATTACAGTTGCATCAGTTCATAAATGAAGGGAAAATTTCCATTGATCAGAACATAATCATGTGATCAGACCCAATTGCTTTTTTTTTTTTTTCTGTATAAGCTGTAAGGAGAACTACTTTATACTAACTTCTATCAATGGAGTCACGTGCAAAATAATAAATGTAAGCACTGAACTGGAAGGCATACACACTGCATGCCTTTAAAACGAAATAAAAAAGGTGGGTTTATATTTTATTTAGAAACCTGAATAAATTAATTTGACAGAAATAAATAAAACATCTTTGCTGTTTGTTTTTTTTTTCTGAATATAAATAATTCTTTAACAAGATCTGAAATAGAAAAGCTAGAAACTCAAAATCTGCCAAGAATATTGGGGCTACAGCACTTTCACTACAGCTCGTTACAAATGAATTTAAAACTATAGATAAATGGATATAGGGATTAGGAGGAGGGGAGTTCAAAGACTATCATTATAACAACTGGATTCATAGTCCTCCAATGTAAGACGCCGACCTTGATAGTTACGATGTGGGAGTGGGTGGGAGGTCCGCTCCCCGCCCCCCATTAACTGTCAGTGTCGATGTTTTGCACTCTTTCACTATTGGACCCAGACACTATAACCATTTACCGATGGTCTTAATTTCATTTGTAAATAACCCCTGTAGTTAGCGAAAATAGATATAAAGACGCGAAAATTGGTTACAAGTTACAATAAACTTATGGTAGCATTAAATCCAAGAGTCATTCGTATGTCAAGCAAAACAACACATTCTTTGCTTTGAATACTGAACTTCTACTCAGAGATCACATATGCCAATTTAGAAAAAAGATTAAGACCATGATGTGTAATGTTCAAAACCTTAGATTGCCTACCATTGGTAGAATTCTTTGTTTACTATTGACGTAGCTATTACGTTGCAGATAGAGAATCCGCTGTTCTATAAATAGCTACATAGCACACGCCTTAATAAGAATTTGTACGCTTAAACAGGCTCCTAAACTGATAGGAAATATCTTTTAAAAAGTAACAATAAAAGTGAATAAAATTATAAAGAATTGCAATTATAAGATTTTAACGTTGTTTTGTTCTGAGTTTATCGTGGTATAAACTGTCAGTTGCCGAATCACACAGCAAATAACACCCGAACTATAAACTGTCAGTTGCCGACTCACACAGCTTACATGATGCCTGTGTGATTCGGCAACTGACAATTCATACCACGATAAACTCAGAAAATCAACATTAAACTCTTAAATATATGTGCATCACTCAGCTATTTACGTCAAATGACGTAATGAATGAAGGTGTGTAAAGTTCATAGGTCTTTTGTACACATACATGTGTCGCTCAGCTTCTTATATCAAATAACATCATGAAAGACTGTAAAGTTCATTTATATTTGTGCATCACTTAGCCTTTATGTCAATCATGAATGCTAGCAAAATTCATTTATTCTTTTATACACTTACATAGGTAAATCTCTCAGCTTTAATGTCAAATGGCACCATGAAAGACTGTGTAAAGTTTGTTTATTCTTTTGTACACTTGTATATGTAGCAGCAGGGAGGCTGGTCAGACCATTAGGTTTACGCATTAGAGAACCCAATTACAGAACGAGGTAAAAATGGACATACAACGTCGAGGAGGATACATCGAGGCCTCTAACGCGTCCGGAGGCCATTAGACCTAGCGCTGTCCCTCCCTGCTGCTGTAGACGATCGGAGAACGACCGGTGGTAGTTCGTCGTTGATTATCTGCGCCGTTGCTTGCAACGGGTGCTTACAACTGGTGTTTACGCCGAGTGCTGGACCATGAGCAAAGCAGTAGTAGCTGCCGGCGATGAAAGGTCTGTAATTAAATCGTCGTTGTAATAATAATGAGTGACTCTGCACTAACCATGGAATCTAGTACAGCTAAATTAGCTCGACAACGACTGGAGGCTGTTGATTTTCTGTCAAACAGAAACTACAAGCGCGTCAGGAAGCCAGAGAGGGATTTGCAGAAAGTGCAACAGAGATATTTAAACCAACTGTCGAACCAACTAAGAAAACTATTACGGCCACACAAAAGGCTCTTGAGGCATTAACTGCTATTGTTGCTTGTCTTTTTCAGGCAACTAAACCATCTCCTGGGCAACGTAATAAAACAACTACTCGATTTACCGAGGAAGGTTTACGAATACTTCGGGATAATCCTATATCAGCTGCTGCGGCAGGGCATCAAGCTCATAAATGCCTGCTAGATCCAAACCCCGCCGATATTACAGAATCGCGTTTTATGTCCTTGGTGTTCCGAACCCTCAGTGGTATATCACAAATCGGGAGTAAATCTGAAAAGCTTAAATTTACACAATTTAAGAAACAAGCTAGAGCTCCATTACACCGGGATATAGTGCCGCCAGAGCGACCACGATTCTGACCACCCAGTATTTACGATGACGATGGCGGCTGGTTTGATGCGGATTCTGATCCCATTACTGTGGAAAGTCTCTCACCGAAACCACAACCTGAAGATCAGCCATAATCGTCAAAAACTGCTAGAGTTTTCACTGAAGAGAAATTTACCCCGGAAAGTGTTGCCGCTCTGCGGAACAGGGACCACGCCATTCAAGCTGCCGTGTTGGAATACCATTAGCTGGAAAGTTATCTAAAACCTGAGTGTGTCACTTCTATGAGCCGCAACGACTGAATTAAGGCTGTATATCGTGTCCACAGGGGACATTTGAGGATCGCTGGACCAGAATTAAGTAATCTTAACGCACCCAGAAGGCAATACAACATGCTGAGAAAGTACAGCGAGCGAAGAGGAAAAAGCACACAGCGATGAAACACAGCAAAGATATCAGCAGCTTGCGGAAGCGGAGGAGGCAGGAGACGAAGGATCGTTTAATCCAAGTTACTCTTCTGCGAGAAGTGGCTTTACTACCCGAGAAAGCGGTCTTATTAGACCCTGTCCGAGTAACGTCCTTCCTTGCCGTTGTTGATCGACTTGAGGTTCTGATTGTTGGGCGACAAGCCGGCAATAATTCCCCATATATCATCAATAAGGCAGCGGCAATCTGTTAGCGACTGTTCACAGGTGATGCCATGTATGTCGGCGTTTATCGGTCACTCATCATCGAAATCAAATCGTCGACGACTACTACAGCGTCTGATTAATTATATCAGCGAAGGCAAAATAATAATGATTGTACACAGCGCTCAACGTCGACCTGAACACGTCAGAGGGATAAATTCGTGAGTGCCAGTATATAAAGGTACAGACAGAGATGGACTCGGCGATAGTGTTCATTGTCTATTCAGAACTGTGGCCCCAAAAGCGATCCCGATTCCAAAGCAACTAGGAATGAAAGCCATTGACGTTGTTCGTGACAATGCGCTTGGCACCGTCGGTGATGTTGCTGGTAAGGCATTCTCGGCAATCCGCCAACGACTCGCACGATTAATTCACATTCCGCCAGCGATCCGACCACAACCAGTACGATTGCTCAGTATTGAAGTGATGCCAGCAAATGTCAGTAAAATAATTAATGAAGCTGCAAATACGCGGTTGAGGGAATTAGCTGGCGTGCCGAGAGAGAAAAAAAAAATAACAAAAATATAACATCAAGTCTAAGAGAAGGAAGTGGTCTTGAGTGAATCATCGACGTCGTTTAAAACGGCGAATGTAAATAATATATTCAAACGCGTATCTGATTCCTCATTTGACATGAACGCACCCGTCCTCAAAGATGAATCGGTGCATGATTATCAATATTATTCCTGTGATGCACGCTTAATAAACGCAAGTGGACGAATCGAGCTACAAGTTCAGGATGCAAGCAGATATGTTTTGCCAGCTGCGGCATTCGCTGAGATTGAAGGTCGACTTTTGAAAGCAGCTGATACAGCATATGGAATTTGAGATCGAGTTGGTTTTGTTAATAATGGTGTTATGGCGTTGTTTAACAGTGCCACTTACAACATTGACGGAAATGAAATTCAATCATGTATCGGAAACGTCGACGTTGCTAGGACGATTATCGGCTTAGCACCTTACAGGGATGATTATTCACGGTCCGCTGATCCATCTATGATGTTCGTGAAGTATGCCACTGATCGCCTCGAGAATCGTAACAATGTATGCGTCTGGAACTGAAGTTGCATCGATGAATGATACTTCGACCAGGGATTCTCAGCAGGTCGATCGATGTTAAACGGCGATGAAGAATTTTCATGTGCAATTCCACTATAACATATCTTTGGATACTGCCGTAACGTGAGAAATGTTATCTTTGGCGCTAAACACACTGTGGTGCTTGTAAGAAAAGCCAAGGACGACGATGCCATCTGGCATCCTGCTGGTGTTGATAATAGTAAAGTAATACTGACAAACCTCTCGTTGTGGATGCCAACAATGACGCCATAACAACGGCTGCACTCTTTCATGGATAGCGGCGGCAAGTCAACGCTGTCATGGCTGACGATGACCACATACAGTGTCGCGAGTGCCGTTACTGGGATATTCACGTGGCAGATTGCATCACAGCAATGTGTCTCTACGCCACGACATATATTCATAGCAGGATAACGCCCGAGTAGGTTCTCAGGACCAAATCATATGGTGTTTGACAAGCTTGGGGTTAGTGAGGTTTTGTTAAGGATAAAAGGACATCAAGAGCCATCCGATGAAATGCTTCTGGATTTTGAAAACAATCATGTTACACGTGTGTATCATTGTTTGATGAAGTTCATGGGGTGTGATCAGAATGTTGATTCCTGTTTGCAGATATCTCGGCGGGATTTCACATCGTTGTATCCGATCTGTTACTTCTTGCTGAAACACTTGGATTTGTTCAATCAGTCGTCGACATATACTTCCGAGTTCATATGGCACGGCCATCAGCTGGTGATTATAGAGCAATCACTGTTATAATGTCACACAAAGCAATGTTTCTCGAATGCGCTTGTGGACTAATGAGGGTCATTGATGCGCCAGTGGAAAGCATGTAATTAGACCATTCATTATATTACGATGTCATATCATCACGTCAGTGTTACTCTGACGCCTGGTTAGATTAAAAAGCTACAATCGGCATCAGCGAAGAATTCTGGAAGAACGATATCGCTGAAATCAACGGCGTTGCAAGGCACTGACTCATAGTCAGCTCAAACATTACAATGACGCCAAACGATCAAAGACTGGCGTGCGACTTGATCGTTCTGCGGGTGCCATTAAAGATCTAGAAGAAAACAAGTGGTATATTTCCACTTCTTTGAGCTGTACCGGCGCTCATAAACGTTGCAGCTATAGCTATTGTAAAGGCCGCAGCACTTGGTGCTGTTGAAACTGCTGTTAAAAGTGCAGCAACAGGACGCGGTCTGACCACAAAAAAGAAAGAGGAAAATAGCCACACGCGGCTCAGGTCTTCGACTACCAGGGACTCCGGCCTCATGGTACGGTCGAGGCCTCAGACTACTAGGAACCCATCGTTAACGATGGCGCTATGCAAACTTAGAATGCAAAGTGTTCCAATATCTGATTTTGATTTGCTTGATGCTGCTCGTCGATTAAACGTCAAACACTTCAGATGTGTTTTCATGCGCGATCAATTACCAAAGCAACCAAGTCGTATTGAAAATGGTATCATTAATCTCGATGGTCATTCTGGTCCAGGCAGTCACTGGGTTGCATATGCTGTTGATCCATATTGTGTTATTGATTTGATTCATATGGATTCGCGCCTCCAAAGGAATTTCTCGAATATATCTGCAGATATGCTAGCGTTCCACTCTGGTATTCAACATTGACAATACAGACATTAACACACCCACCTATATGCGATCGTGAGTCGCTAGCGATTCTAGATGTTATATCAAGGTCATGGACCACTGGTGGCCCACCTCCGCATAATAAAGTCGTACACGAGTACACTAGCGGTCGTTTTAAACAGGTTAGTAGTTTGTAATGGTAGATATTTCCAGAAGATCTCGCGCTGACGCTAGAATTAAGAAACCCGGTGACGTTGATCTGGCAGCGTATGCAAACCAAAGATGAGCTCGCTGATCTTATGAACCTCGCTGGGGTTGACAAGGATGATGTTGTTGTTTTTCAGGATCAGCATGGGCGGTTAAAAAAAAGCAATATTAGGTGGGTTGATATTGTCCGATGAGTTCTCGGTGCGGTCGCTGATAATATCTCAATATATATTGATAGCGGAAGAATCAGAGACTCAAGCGCATCAGTCACGACGATCAGAAACGAGATCCGCGGTGAGGTCAGTAAACGCGTTGCTAAAACTGGTGATACAATGACCGGCAAACTTAAACAATAAAATCGTTGTCTTGAGAGAACCAGCGTCTAACGATGACGCTGAAACGAAGAAATACGTGGACGACAGCGACACCGCAGTTTGTGATAAATTAGCCACATTGAGAGCTGAGTATGACGTTCATGTAAACATGTTTACAAATCTTCCCAAAAACTTTCAGAAGCTCGATAAAGTCACCGATGATTTCTTTGGAAGCCCAATGGTCGTCAGTGTAAGGCTCGCCGAAATTAACAATCGGATCACCCAATTCGCTAGCGAATCGACCAGCATTCAAACGTCAATTGCCGCTATAAACAAGACTGTCACAAATATATCGCGTGGAATCCATGACGTTGCTGATTGTGTCAGTAGGATTGAACCGGCTGCACCGTATACGACCCCGTTCATCAACGCTGTATACACAGTAGCATCTGGATCAGCGACATGGTCGGTGCAGAATAACACTATTAAACATACCGTTGATGTCAACTGTGTGTACATGCTGTCCGTGTTTATTGCTGCCTGATTTGGCATATTTACCACATACGCATGTCGTCATTCCACTGATCGATTTTCTGGAACCGTGTATGTCGTGTTAAATCATCTCAGCGAGGAAATATTCTTTATTGGAACCCGAAGACAAAAACTTAACCGTGACGACGTATTGGTGGTGTCTTGAATTTGTCGCCAAAACGCTTCAATTAATTACTTAGAGTATACTCGTGTAATGAACACTCAGACTGTGAACAGTCCGAACGTCAACGTCTCCACAGACAATCAGGCTACTCGGGGCGCTAGCACCTGCAGTCCAATAAATAGGATCCATCGTCGAATGCAGTTGTCGGGTCAGGATCCACTGGATCCAATCCAGCAATGGAATACTTACCATCTCGTGAATACCCGGAATTGGAATCAGCAGGATTCTGCGAATTTTCGGAAACTCGTAAACGCGTACAGATTCAAACAAGCTAGTTCGTGGCAGGCAGCGTTGCAAACTATCATCGACACGCATACGGGCACATAAAAATGTACCGCTGACGCATCACAGTTATCGACGTTGTTGAATACGCGTGATCGGCTGCAGTTGCTGATACAATGACATTAATCGTCACATTATCGGCGAGGTATGTGATATCGCCAGTGATAGGAGTCGGCGTTGCCATGCTCGATGGCGTTGCCGTGCTCGCCGACGCCGCTGGTATTCTTAATATTGTAGCAAAACAAATTATCGAAGTCAGCGACTGAGAAATTACATGAACATACAGAAGTGTTATCACACGCCCATGAACGACTATCATCGCTAATATCAAAGGGCTCAACGATGGAATGATATCCGATAGTGAATTCGCAGAAATGAACAAGATTTATCATGACGCGTGTAATCAGACTGTCAACACTTCGAGTAATAACACTCAGAGCGTTAACACTCGGAGTGCTAGCACTCCATTAGAATCAGTTTAAGTAATAATGACAGACACACAACAGTTCACCCGACAACTGCTAGAACAAATTGTCGCTAATACAACATCACCAACAACCACGATGATATCAGTGAGGTCAACGGAACCAGAATTTGATACTGTTTTCGCTACACCGATAAGGGCACAGATAGGATCCACTGGATCCCAGCGGTGTCTTGAAATCGCGTTTGCACAACTCGCGCGAGTCTATAATAGTTGGCCAAATATTAAATCAAAATCGTTTGGGGGTTTCTCCGGCAACAACTCACTGGTGTTTGCATAAAAGAATAAACCTGACGGAACGCCCGACTGTACTGTTGTAGGCTTGCCGATTGGGAGTTATCAAAAAGAACAAATCACGATGAGTTTCAACGCAGAATTAAATCCATCACAGGCTGAGAATCAAAAATTGCTATAACGGTACACGAGCCAACGCTGTCAGGGGCCATAGAAATTTCAACGCCAGATTACGCCACAGATATATATAGTTCATCAATCAGGACCGTGTTTGGATGGCCATTGGTTGCACTACCACCAACAACGGCAGTACCACCACCACAACGCGCCGATTATCAGACGAACAAAAAATGCTTATGGAAATTCCAGATCATCGAAGTGCTACCTTATGGGAATATATAGAAACGGATACGTGGCAAATTGAAGGACATCATATTTCGTTGATTGATGGTAAAGTTACTCCTGGTATAACGATAATGTTGAGGATTTGCCGTAGATTACACTAAATTATTTTGATCTCATCAAGCGTGATCACCTGTGAGTCGCCGACGACTTACAGCAGCTGTTTTCCAGGTACGTAAATGAATATCGCAACGATTATCTACAACAACAGATCATCGCACAGATACAACATCTAAACCAGATAAGATCTGACGCTGAGCTCGTACACCGACCTATCATAGAAGCAGTAATTTCCACAATACTGCTGCACTTAGAGGATCTAGGCAGCTTTTTCTTGATTATTATGCGATTACGGAAGCGGAACTGCCATCGTTCACGTTTCCAGGTTTTGACAAGTTGCTGGAACCGAACGTCAACGATACCATCGATGAATATTTTCCAAAACTCGTCAGCACAGGGAGAAAATCAGAGATATATCAACATCAACAATTCTTCGACACAGCAATGGTGTTGATGATTCAGGACGATATATATCTCAAGGTATCGTCAATATCACATGGACGGTATCAGTGAACCTCGTTTGTGATGCCGTTGATGGCAGATATGTCACAGATCTTTGAAAATCTAAGCAGACTCAACCCGAATACATTCTTTACTCGTTTACCCCTGAGGGTCCCCCTGGTCGGTCCATCGCTTGCTATCTAACGCAGACTCAGATTCATTAGTATGATCCGACATAAATTTTCCAATCTAATTTTTTCTTTCGCCGTTGTTAATGGAACGAATTGCTGAATGTGTGCATCATCGACAATCGCTAGCGATTGTCTCATTACACCCTGCAATACTTTGATGAACCTGTACTACGATGGAAGTATCTTCCTTCGGATTTTCGTTCTTGTAATTTTTCAAAGTCATATGTGATTTTTTTCAGCATTACTTTGGTCAGTAAGTTGTATACCCGCGCGTTGTAATCGCTCAATTGCAGAAATAACCGCATTAACATTTTCGTAATTCATTATACAAAGATTATATCTTTAAGTGATGAAACTTTGGACCTCTAGAGTTGGACCGTTTACGGCCAAATCGGTCTACGTTCTTTTATGATTCGCTATTCTTTCATGGCGGTAAACCCTTATCTTCATGACTCTCATCGCTTCAGTGCTACTGTTTTTTTTTTTTTCCATGACTTTCAGCTTTAGAGCGCTACTGTTTTTTTTTACAACGGCGCCTACTGTGTTTATAAGATGCCATAGTGTTAACTATTCTTTCTTGCTCTCATCGTTTCAGTACCATTGTTTTGTTTTCTTTTACCATGACTCTCATCTTTACGGCGCTACTGTTCTTTTACAACATCGCCTACTGTGTCTATGAGATGCCATTTGTAATAGTGCTAACTGTTTCTATGAGAGGTGGTGCCATTTTTCTTTTCTTTTATAACTCTTATCTTTACAGCCCTACTTTCTTTTACAACAGCGCCTACTGTGTTTATGAGATGCAATTTTTTAATAACTGTGCTACTGCTTTTATGAATGAGGATATGCCATTTAACAGCGATTACTGTTTTTTTAAAACTGAAAAATTTTCATCAGTCTCGAGATTCGAGACTCGAGCCGGGAGATCATTTTTTAAAATCATAATACCGTTTCAGCGCTCTATATTTTCTGCTACCGCACGCTACCCAGGGTTGCGTTTGGCCTCTCACACCAATTCCACATTTCACACACGGCTTTTGCCCTAAACTATCTCGCTTAACACTCTGTTAATGATACCGACAGAAATCGGAGAAACTAGGTTTCGAACAAAGGGTTGTTGATCCAATCATCAACCACTGGAATCGGTTCTTTGCTTGTAAAATCGTTGTATACGAATCTAGATTGACGTTTAATTTAAAGGTATATTTGTCTTAATTATATACTGGAGGAGTTTGCAAGAATATCTACGATCAAGCCTTCGAGCTCCAGGTTCGATCTCGACAGATTAACGGAGCGGCCAGAAAATAAACGGTCCATCGATCTGCGAACACAAATCGATTACTCACTCTTATCAGCAAGGCCAAGAATGATTTCAGGGCCGATGATGCAGCGCATATGTGGTCAACATCCAGAATAAAGCAAGATGATATTTTCATTGATGCTACGATGAACAAGCAACGAGCAGCAACAGTCATCGATTATATATCTATACTTTTTCAGAACAAAATTTATCGTTGACGTTGGTGCCATCACTAGCGACGGTGACATAACCTGGATTATCCGTGATTAGCGTGACCCTATTCGGAAATCACAACGCAGCCAGAATGTTGTCGTGTTAGATATAAATTCTAGGCCGGGGATGCTGACTGGCATTGACAAACCATATTACAAGCGTGCATACTCTGTGACAGCAGTCGCCTACGCGATTTGTCCATTAAAAGAACCAAATGTTGATTCTCTTCAACCAATGCGCGGATCGCTAGCGATCTCGAGTGCTAGCACCCCGAAGACCAACGTTATTCTAAATTGTGTAGCCGGGAGAATCATAGAACACTTCACGAACGCGTTACGAGGAAATATTCTCACAGATCTACGACGCAAAAAAATAAACGAGTGGGCGGAGGGCGTCAGAGAGCGTGGAGCCACGATAAGCGATATCGCTGAGCTGGAAAAGAAATTAAAATTCTCAATAACGGTAACAATAATAACCAATGAGATCTTGCACACAGCGAGGTATCAATCAAGGGATTCTCGATAGTAATCGTTGATCCTAACGCTCACGCATGGACACCGAGTATAACAATATTTCCACGAGAAAAGCGGATTAGATATTACTGCAGCAATAAACATGAGTACATATATAATATCAGTAAGCACGACCCTGTGTCGGTGTGGTTGTTTGAGAGTGTAGACTGTGAACAATCAGACTGCTCGCAGTTTAGTTGCATGCAATCCCACAACAATCATGGAATTGATCAATTGGTGCTACTGTCTGATGAACTCTATCTCATTGAATCTCATCATGATCAAACACCAAGGTTGCGCTAAAATACACAGCCGATACAGATCTAGTAAAACAAATACTCGATAACTGTTTTACTATCTCATCTGTCGTTGCTTACATTTTCCGGCAGAAAAATTCATGGCGACCAACACCTCGAGCATTTCTTGAAGATATTTAGCGCTCATGTGTTGAATATGAACACGGGGGTCTCTGGAATACTTAATATGATTACCGCGACGTCATTCTGGTTGATATGGTTCGTGTTATCCCGGAAGCTTTCTTGGGATGTATGAATGTAAGCGGTGTTTTGAGAGATGTGGGCATAAAACACACTCGATGACTCGAGTCCCGATAAACGGCGAGCTGCTGGTGGAGTTCGATTTAACTGGATTTGTTGAGATCCAGTCATTCAAATTTGCTGAGAATCTTCGTCCGGTTATCGTGTTTTGGTTTGGTAGTCATTTTAACGAACCAAATCAAGAGATAAATCGCATTGACTACTGCGCAAAGAATAAACGTGGTTGGGCTCCAATAGTGCTACTGAGATATATGCTTGATTCCAAGATATTGTTATCGCTGACAATCTGTGAAGCAATAATTTCGTATAGACGTCAAACCGAGGTTGGATGCCAGAAGCAGAAAGCAATGATAGCAAGGATAAATCATTTGCCAAAGATATCGGTCTTAAAATCATTGGTAAATTTGCTTATTGAGCATCATCGGGTAATAAATGTTGTACGCGATTAATCATTGATGACGCAGAACTCGACTTTGTAATTGCCCATACGACAAAGAAATTGTATTTGTGGATAGAAAAGTCGTAAATCTACAAGATGGAAAGCCGCTGTGTACTATTATCATCTACTATGATGCTGATTCGCTGCAGTTTACTCATTTAAGATGTTTCGATAAACCTTTTATCGATAATCAACCGATTTCCAAAGGACTCTGTCAGAGTCGCCACGATGTTATTTATATCAGTAAGTCGATCGCTACAACGCTGCTAGACGAGCTTCCTGCGAGCGATGCTTCTGGGGCACTAGTACCGGGAGGGGGGGGGCGGGCCAGTAGCGAATAATAAACGAGATGATACTTGATTATTCAAGGTCTGCAGATTATAAACCTGTTCTCGGATGCTACAAAAATGAACAATTGTCGAAGCCATCGGGGGCATCATCGGTGCATGATCCTTTATCACGACATAAAACTGGTGGTTCTGGTAAAACCAGACTCGCGTTGAAATTGTTAAGGATTCAGATATGATAGTACTAACCCCAAATCATCGACTTGCCAGGAAGATGAAGCAGCGAGGTGTTAATTCTCATACTTATCACAAGTTTTTTCAATGGTGCGGCGATGCATGGACACCCGAGCGCATGGGTGAGAAATATATTCCTAGAATCATCATTTGGGATGAGATATGCACGGTACCCAAGAACACCATACAAATGTTTCATGATTGGTTATCGACGCGATTCGTTCACTGATCAACCACGGCGATTATCATGTGCTGTGATCATGCTCAACCACCACCCCCTGTTGGAGAATCACAACATAGTCGTTTGAAAGAATCCGTAGATTATTACGAAGAAATATTCTACGACCACAGGGCCAACGATGAATCGCTGAAAGAGCTAAAAGTGCTAATACGACTACAACCTGGCAAGATTCAATGCGACATAATGCGCGCTGTAATTCCAGAGACTACGATTGATGATTTCTGGAACCTATGGAGGCCTAGCGATCATATAGTCGCATCTAGGAAGACAGTTGGTAATTCACTTCAACGTAAATTATTCTCACTTCACAGAGAAAGATTTCCAGTTCTACCAGTTGAATTGTGTTATCATCCACCAGATACCCGTCGACAGAATGTTGATGTTGAGATTCCACGGTCCAACGAAAAACAAAAGCTCGTTCTTAATGATATCGTTGTTGTCCCTGTGGATTTGGTTGAGAAAGCGCTAGTGGAGCCATCGAGTGATTCGACTCTGGAATATGCTATAACCATTCATTGGACACAGGGACTAACAATCTCAGATACTAATATCTGGATAGTCGATGACCGCATCGAATGATCAAATTTAGTATGCTCAGCAATATTGAGGGTTACATAAATGTCTAAACTACGGAGAGTTATCATAGATAACTGCAAGATGGCTGATGAAGATAATCATGTTCAGAAAGCCAGCGATGCAGCGTTTTACACTATGAGAAAAAATAGCTGGTTATCAGCCAAATGACATAAAGCATGAACGCGAGTTTGATCTTGATGTTGAGTTCATCATGGAGTTGAAACAACGGCACAACAATTAGTGTACGTGCTGTAACACATTAATGTTGTGGCAGTCTTCGTCTAATGACACATGACAATTTACCGTGGACAAAATTGATATTAGTCTCGGCACACACGTGTGAATGTGATGCTGACCTGTCTTGAATGTAACCTACATCGGTGCTCAAGCCCCTCGGAACTAGTTCCTGGAACTGGTGCTTTGATTTGCTAGCGAATCCATGTTGGCGGTATTTGTGTATTCTCAGGAATTACTTGCGATTGTTCACGGACAAATGCACGCTCAGGGGTCGTTGAATCTAGTCTGTAGATTGCGGGACTGCCGGTAGATCTTACCACGCTGGAAAGTTCATATGTGGTTACATCCAAATAGGATCGGTTGCTCATTTTTTACCGCCTTCAAGTTCATCGGGTTTATATAGCAGGGTTGCATCTTGGACACACGATCGTGCAAATCCTCTACCCAAATTTAAGATTTCCCGCAAGATTTTTAATCCTATGCGGGAAAAATCGCGCGAAAATAAGAATTCTGCGTATTTTTTTCGTGAATAATGCATTATTTTATTATTTGTTTTTGCTGCAAAATTCCCAGTTGTCACTCTGCGAATATGTTGTACTTGTATAGTTGTAAATACATCATGTATTTCTGTGTGTCATGTGCCCAATTCTGATTGGTTAATACGAAAGATCAGAAGAGCACGTTTGATAAAGAGACTGGCTTGTCGGGGCAACGTGTTAAATGGCAAAATCAGTTAAAACTCGGACACTTTTTCATTATTTTAGCAGTAACACTTCTAATGACAGTCTGGTTGCAGAAGTTTCTGTCAATAGGCACAATGACAGCGAACAAACACTTCCTCGGGCTAACCCCATATCGGACGATGCTAGTGATGATGTGCTTAAAGATGGCGGAGATGAAACCAAGGATCCATCTAACGCCAAGATAAAAGGTACTCTTTCAATTCAGACTGGAAACAAAATCGACCATGGCTGAAAATGAATGGAAAAAAAAATGAGATGCTTTGCAGATGATGTGTAAAAACTGGCAAAAATTCTTTCACATTTGGAAATGCTAATTTCAGGACATCAACCCTTGACAGACATGTTGAATTACCAGCTCACAAACAGGCGATTCAGGATCTGAAACTAAGTGAAACTTAAAACTACATGTATAGCAGCTATCAGGAAGAAATCTGAATCAATTATTCATGCTATGTCAGTTGCCTATTACTTGGCGAAGGAGAATATTGCTTCTCTAAAATATGGCTCACTCTTGGATTTTGTTATTGACTTTCTGGGTGTTGGTGTTGGCAACATGAGAGTAGGAGGAAACTCAACATATTCGTCAAGGGCTTCTGTAGAAGAAATTCGGGTAAGTTCTTTTATTTTATTTACAATTTTCTATTGAAATTTAGGTGGAAAATTGGTATATACTAACAATCAACCAAAACATAATCAGTTAGGTTCCGATCAGTGCATATCTTGAGGAATCCCTGTGTTAATAAAAATAGCACCAAGCATCGTGATCGGCCAATGAAATTGCATTCGGTAGCTCGTCGTCGTAACTTCCTGTCAACGTTGAATGGTGGATAACGTTTTTCTTTTTTAATCAATCTGGATTATTGGTACCTGTTTCTTTTGTCATGAAAATCTTTCCTGTCTAGACAGGTCACATTTCAGTATCACTGTAATGGGTTTTCGTGTGTTTGAAATGATGATACAGTCGCTGTTGTTTGAATAATTCCCTGAGCCTGTAAGGAGTTGCTGTTGACATCTTGATACCGTACAGTAGTCAGACAAATCCCACCGCTTGAAACTTATATGATGCTTTAGCAAATACGTTATTATTATTATGACATTGACCCAGGTCTGCTTATATCACAAATGTGCATATGTAGGGACCCATCAATGATGTATATAATACCAACGTTTTTTGTTTTTAAAATCATCGTATACTGACAGGCATTATCACTTCCTTCATTACTATAATTGAATGACTTTAATTAAGAGAGAGAGAGAGAGAGAGAGAGAGAGAGAGAGAGAGAGAGAGACTGTAGTGCCATATTATTTTGACATTTAAACACCTTGATCGGATTTCTTAAAACGAAGACCGAATTATCACAAGGCAACATCCTTAGACACTCCATGGTCTTAGGGTTAAGGTTCTTGCAGAATTTGCATCTGATTGTGGTCATTTTACTTTGGGTTTTTTAATATATTTGTTTTCCATTTCTCAAATACTTTAATAATAATAATAATAATAATAATAATAATAATAATAATAAAAATAAAATACTTCTATACTTTGATTAATCATCAAGCTTTATTTTTCCAGGATTGCATAGCAACAGTGACAGAATCTGAGTTAATGCAGAAAGTATGATGTAGTCCATTCATTAGCATCTTAACTGCTGATAATACAGACATTTCAAATACCAAGAAGATGGTCATTTATGCCAGAATCATTGAACCACCCATGTTTGTTTCTACAACTCGTTTTCTTGGTAATGTGTCAGTCGAAGGCCAATCACACACTGCTGAAGTTCTTGACAAAGAAGTTGTCCAGTTCTTGGAAAAGAAGGAGATTCCTCTTGAGAAAGTTGTTGGTTTGGCAGTGATGGGGCATCAGTGATGACAGGTCGCAAAAGTGGTGTAGCAACACTGTTCAAGGACAAAAGCCCTCACTTGATCAGCATTCATTGTATGGCTCATAGATTGAATTTGTATACCTCTCATGCATTGAAAAACATTCTGGACCTCAAGGAAACCTTTGAAGGCACAGTTAAAGACCTGTACTATTTTTTTAAATAAATCTGCCAACAGAACAGTTGACTTGAAGGAAATCCAGAACGCTCTGGACAGTCTTCAACTGAAAGTCAGAGAGGTGCGTGAAATTAGATGGCTCGCATTTTATGATGCACTATATGCAATTTTTCACGGGGGGGGGGGGTCCTCGTGAATTATTTCAAAAATAAAAACAAGACAAAAGAGTGTCAAGACTTGTTGAATAAACTCATAGACTACAGATTTGTGGCATGCATGAATATTATGATGGATATAATACCTCACTTAGCACAGCTAAATATGCTTTTACAGAAATCTGACTTGGATATAGCAGCTATGTCACCATCACTTGATATTTTGAATTCTACCTTACAGAAAGCAGACACGGGAAAATCCTATCACCAGACCTGTAAGTCTGTATAATTGAGATCATCTAGGATGGAGTCAAAGCTAAAATCACTTACAATTGAACTCAAGTTACACAGAAGCACATTGAAAAAAGTTTCACATTCGCCACGAGTTTGTTACAAATTTTCAGGTGGAGATGGCTGCAAGATTTCCAAAGAGCAGCACACAGGTGGCAACAGCATTTGAGGTTCTTGGTCTACGTAACCTCACATTCCAATCTTCTGAAGAACAAGAAATGTATGGTTATGACAAGATAAAAATTCTCTGTGATCATTTTGGTCAGGAGAAGAAATCAGAAAAAGCTATCAATCCCCTTTTTGTGACCAAGAACATGTTTTGACAGAGTGGTCTCTTGCCAAGACTGTCATTAAAATAGAAATGTACCCTAGATGCAAAATGTGCGGACTTATTCAGTTAGCATCAGTGGCCATGGTTATGCCATACCAAACCGCTGACTGTGAGAGAGGATTCAGCAATCAAAATCGAACCAAAACTGCTGGAAGAAGCCGTCCAGAAGAAAGGGTTCTCAACAGACTCATGATGATTTCAATTGAAGGACTTCCTCTGAGACACTTCAACTTTAACAAGGCATTGGTAGAGTGGAGGATGAGGAAGGATAGGAGGCTATTTAGGAAATAGTGATCATATTTGCAGAATAATACAGTCGTAATTACAGTCAGTCTGGATGCAGATGTATATATGTTTCAGTTAAGACTTAACTGTTATAGAAACTGTATATATACTTTCCCTAATTCATTTTGAGCTTTGGACTTTTCCTTAAAAATGATTTTTTCTCATCCATGACAGGACAATATGTGCTCTTCTGATCTTTCTTGGTATGAATCTGTAACCAATCAGAATTGAGCATGTGCACGCAAGAAGCGGCAGAGGAGTGACACTATTTGCAGTCTATGGTTTGATTCTTTAATGTTAATGTGTAGATAGAATATTGTTATTAGAAAACATAAGACTTTGATTTCAGTTTAAAGTGTTATGCTACAATATACAGAAGACATGATATGCATTTAATGCACTTATTATACTTGCTATTGCTCGTTTTGAATAGATTGAGGAAGTTTTTTTACACCATACTGGAAGCCCCCCCCCTTATGGCTACCTTGGCTCCACCCACCACCCACCCCTTTTCAGGTTCAGTGGGGGCAAGTACCCACATTTATCAAATCCTAGATGTAAACCTGATATGGATACCTGACAGTCACGTTACTGAGTACCGGTGAGAAAGAGTCGTGTCGCTGGCGCGCACGCACGCTCACTGGTATGTCTTCTTCGAAATTGCATTGATGGGTTTCATAGCAATTCCACGAGTAACTTCATTGTTTAGCGCGGCTATCACGTGAGGTAGTCTTGCAACCCATTCGCGAGATCTCGTGTCCGTGGAAAGTTCCTAAGCATACTGAGATCCAAACAATCGCTCACAAATGTTCGATTAAATCGTTCAACGTTTGCCTAATCACGATGTAACGCGGTGTGTCCTTGTCGTATTTTCACATTGTGTTGTTACTGCACCAAGAAATTATTTGCCACGATCAACCTGTAGTACCTTAAGCCATCGGAGACGGCCCAGATCCACGTTGATAAATTCGTTCAAACGCAGTTGCAACTTCAGTCGCTGTTTTAGTTGATAGAGACTCTGCTTCTTTGTATCTGCTTGCAACGTCGACGACAGTCAAGGCGTATTTGTATGTGTATGTGCGCGCGTGCGCGTGACGGCTGCCAGTTATAATAGTATCATGGGGCAAGAACAAAATATCTGCCTGGTGAACTTCGTTGGGCACGCTGACATCAAACCGTCCGTACTGAATTGTTTTAGGCGGTGGTAAATAAATTTGCCATATTGTCTGCCGGGCCAACCAATCTGCGGCAACAGCACGTGTGACTCTGCCGCATCAGCGAGCCTACTAATCGCTGCTCTGCCCCTCCAGTATCCTTTTGGGCTATAATAAATCGATTTCATATCATAATTATGGGCGATTAATTGCCAGCTCCTACCACTAACGTACTGCTCACTGACGATCTTATCAACCAATTGGCGAGTGATTATCTGAGAGATTTTTTTACAGCCTTCAATATGTGAACCAACTTGACGTCTGTGATATGTCGTTATTGTAGATCTCGATTTTTATACGCGGTATCATGAGTATGTCATGCTTGATCAATCGCATTTATTAGATGCTGTCCTGGTTTTGGTTTGTTGCGATCGTCAAGCCTAATATCAAGTCGAGTTCCAGAACCACAATAATTATATCCGGGAAGATGCTCCTCAGGATACTTAGCCCATAGAGTTCCTGGCAATTTCTCGAGTGCAGCAGCGATATCACCACCATGCGCTGCTTGCGACGGTGACACAAATTTGTATCTTTTGGTACCACATTTCACGCATTTGCCTGTAAGGGAACGGTTATGATTCTTTGTCGTCGTTGTTGTTAATTCACTGGTATTGGTGAAACCTTTGCATCGAACATAATATAAATTCATATAACTTAACCTATTTGTACTAATATGAATGCAATTGACGTTTCTCCAACACGAGAGCAAGAACCAGTCAAGCACCATCCGGCATTGCTAAACTCCATTCCTGGAATTATCATCGGTCCGCCTGGGTCTGATATAACCCATTTGCTGCTTAACATGATAATGAGATGGCTCAAGTGGGACAAACTTTACTTGGTAGCACCATCGGTGGATGATCAGCGATGCTATAGTGTTTTCAAGGAATCCAATGAAAATGCGAAGTCATTGGACGAGGACGACTATGAAATTATTGACTTTATCAGCGACATCAATGATGATCCGTCAGTTGAAGATCTTGATGGCTACATTAACAATCTAGTAGTGTACGACGATGACATGCTTGACCGACAAACAAATACGACCCGGATATTTTCACAAGGCAGGCGCAAAGCCACCGACGTGATCTACGTCACACAACGATACATTCAGATTTCCAAAGTCATCAGAGATAACTGGAATGTTTTGGTTGTCTTCAATGGCGTTGATACACACACGTTGCAAAATATTCATCAGACTTTGTGTTCCGGTGACATGGATATGGTTAGATTTTAAAACTTCTTCGCACATGCGCAGAGGGAGCCACGTGGGTTTATTGCAATCAGTCTAGCTGATTCCCGGTCACAATATCGCATTGGTCTCGATAAAATGTTTAGTTGAGAGACCTATCGTCGCCGGCAGCTACTGTTGTTTTGCTCATGGCCCAGCACCCGGCTGTAAACACCAGCTGTACGCACCCGTTGCAAGCAACGGCGCAGACAATCAACGACGATCTGCTACCTGTAGTTCTCCGATCATCTACAGCAGCAGGGAGGGGCAGCGCTAGGTCTACGAGCCTCCGGACGCGTTAGAGGCCTCGATTTATCCTTCTCGACCTTGTATGTCCATTTTTACCTCGTTCTGTAATTGGGTTCTCTAATTCGTTGACCTAATGGTTCGTCCAGCCTCCCTGCTGCTTATGTGCATCACTCAGCTATTTAAGTCCAGTGACATCATGAAAGACTGAATTTCATGTATTCTTTTGTACGCTTATACATTTTTGCATTACTTAGTTTTGGTATATAATGAAGCTTTTTCACACTCGGTTTCCATACAGAGTGCATAATTTCGTATGTATGCACTGTACTTTAAAAACAAAAGATAATTATGGCCAGCCATTGTGGAAACCATACACACCAATTGCGCCCCCCCCCCCCGTCCGTATTGGCCAGGTCAAATTGACACAGTGCTTTTGATAAGGTGCATTAAAATGTAAACACTCGTAACTGTACTAAAGTTATTTCCCCAAAAATATACCTAGTTCAGTTCATTGGGAATATTAACTTTTAGAGTGTGTAAAATTTCAGATATTGTGTGTCATGAAACTTCTCTACATAGATTTGGGATATTGGGGTGGGATGGGGTGAAAGACAGTGGGAATTGGATTGATGTGTTAGAGTAAGTACATGTGAGGAGAAAAGTTTTAAGAAATATTGGGCCAAATTTAGAGAGAGAGAGAGAGAGAGAGAGAGAGAGAGATGGAATGTATCTGAAAGCGCAACCACATATGTTCAAGACAATAAATACCGCTCCGGTGGCCTAGACATTTGGGAATATTTTGCGATTTGATTCACAATACTGTTAGTATCTATTAAATTTTCACCTTGTATTCTAGGGAAATAAATTCTTGAACTTTATTGTTTTTGTTTTGGTAGGGGGTTTGTTCTTTTTTTTGGTTGGTTTCACTACCTTTCTGATGCATATTTTAATACCTAGTCTCGTAACAATAGTATCACCAGATTATATACTCTTCCTAAAATATAATCACAAACGATATCAAAATCTATATTATCTGCCGATGTCATAATAAGTAATCAGGTTCGACATTACACGCGCCTCACCCATCGAACCATATCGGCTATTTCTGCGAGACAAAATGAAACCTCGGATATATGTCGGCGCAGTAATTTGCAGACGAAATACCGCCATAAATTTGTCTATAAAATAAAGAACCAAATCTTATTCAGATCACCTCGGCTATTTCTACGACTGGATTGACTGTACGATTAACCGAGATGTTGCAAGATCATTCTGAACATTTTGGTTAATACTAGTCTTGTAAATAAGCGAAGTAGTCATACTGGTAGCTATCGACATATCGTTATGATTGATCTCGAAGTTGCGAATGGAACCTCACCTAGTGAGTACGGTAGGGGAGATAACTTTTTTACAGCTGAGTACAGTAATTGTAATTTTGCTTACATAGTAGGTTATTAGCTCAGACCAGTATTTTTGTCTGTCTGTATTTATGTCTGTCTGCATTTATATCTGGATGGGGTTTAATGGTACATGAACATAAACCTGGCCAAGAAAAAACTATGTCGCAAATCAAAATCTTGGCAAATCCCCCGGAAGACCAAGCCCTCCAACCGGAAGTAAAAATGCACCAGGATACAAAAGATAAAAGGTAGAGATGTTACCAAAAGTGATATGTTAAAGTAAAAGCTGTATACATACCTTTATAGCGTTACAGGCAATTATTTCGTCAATTGCCTAAAACAGGACTGTTGAGAATACCTGAATAAAGAAAAAAATATCAAGATCAGACTGCCCTATTTGAATAGCATACAACAAGGAACTTATTACTGAAATTAAAGTTTCAACCTAACATTCCTCCACCGTCTCCCCAGCATGTATCCTATTTCAGAAACAAGTGCCGAAAATTAAGCAATTTGGCATACTGGACATCACTTATCCGACCAGGTACTACAGCATTTTCTGACGTTATTCTTTGTTATTCGCTCCCATCCTTTTATTCAAATGATGACACCTCTGCAACCTCGATTGTTCATAACAATTCCAAGATCGATGTGCACGACAATTTTAAATCATTGCCACTTAATACCACAAGTCTTGAAATCTGGGACGTAAACATTAGAAAAGAAGTTGAGCCACATTACAGACGTAGAGACAAAGACAAGCCAGATGAAAAGCTGGTTACCTCCGTCTTGGACGAAGCCTTTTGTCATGACTAATTCTTTCCAATTACGATTATTAAGCTATTACTTCACAATTCCGATTGAAACGTATTCATTGAGAGTCTAGTGGATTGACTAACTGGTATTTAGCTACTGCTACTGATATTATTACTACTGCCTATGCTGCTACTACTACTACTACTACTACTACTACTACAATAATAATAATAATAATAATAATAATAATAATCTTTATTTGTAATATGTGTCATCTTCCCAGATTAAATGCATGTAGTAAAAATATGGTACAACCACAAAGAAAATGATTCTAGGAATAACACACTGATTCTCTCACGTTTAATGGTATTGTTAATAATAAACAGCAAAATTACGTAGTATATTAATATTACTATTTATTCTCTGGATAAAGTTGTAAAACGTAATATTATTTGCATTACAATTAACGTATGAAGGTACACAGGCTTTTCACAAATTATCATACATTGGACGTTTAACAGCAAAAGTAAAACTCGTCTTCTGTATATACACAAAAAGGGCACAACAGAGGGGATATTTTTTATACCTGCCTATATTTGCTATTATTGGAAAGCTTACGTTTCTGAGCATGCATAGGAAGGTAACGCTGTACGAAGAGTTCAAATTATATAGTATTGACGACTCAGACTGTTTCTGATCTTATTGTAAAATCGTAATCTGTCCATTGATTTTAACTTCATTTAGTTCTTGCTGAAAAATATCTTTACAACGTTGTTTGAATATAATGAATACAAGTATCTCAGCATCCACCCCTTTATTAACCCAAACTTCTTCCATTCCGAACTTTATTCACGCAACAGTCACAGCATTCGTCCCATGTCAATTGTAGATTAGACCCTTGTTTTAGGAATCTATCACAGTCATGTTTAATAATTTGAATCAGTACTTAATAAATCTTATATATCTTACTATTTACATTGGCATTCTGTCCATCTTATTATAGAGAAAAGCGTTTGGTATGTATCTTGTAATACTATAATATATATGCAAAATGATGCATGAACAGCTTCAGTGTCAGTTGCTTTGTGGAAACCCCCGACTTCCAACCTATAATTCATAATTGGGGCTATATTAATGCAAAATATTTGAAACAAGATTTTTGCAGACAGTTTACCAAACCGATTAAGTCTAGTCTTCAAACTATAAAGTAACTATACAGTGACATTACAGTTTGTGCTGATAGCGTTTTTGACACATAGACCACGATTTCTTAGGAGAGAATATACAGCCAAGATATCTATAAGAAGATAATGTCCCTATGACTCAATCGCTAAAATGCCAGCTTTTATATACTCTCAAATATTCCCTTTTCGAAAACCTACAGTTTTATTATTTCGAGGTTTATCTATAATTTCTAGCTTTTGCAGTATTCTTTTATTTTATTTAGAATTCTTTGAAGTTGAGGAGCAGTTTCGGCAAAGACAATCAAGTCATCTGCATACAACAGTGCAAATAAATTAGCAAATTCTAGTGTTGCACCGTTGTTCTAGTCAGAAATGTGTCTTTAAATCGTTTAGGAATAATAAAAATAAAGTAGGTGATAAACACAACCTTGCCTTACCCCAGCCGGTCAGTTAACTATTTATGTCAAACCATTTGGCATTTTTACATAGGCTTTGACATTTGCTTATATGGCTTTTAGTGTCGTAAGCATCTTACTACTAATATTTTTATTCACTAATTTGTGATAAAGTAAACTCCTGTTACCGTGTTCTATAGTCAATGAGCACTTTGTAATTTCAATTATGTTTAAGACAGCAATAATTAATTCTGTTTATCTCCACCATTTATATAAAACTTAAGACACAATACGAAAGCCAGGATGAGGGTCATGATTTCATTTCCAGAACATTCAAAGTTGTAAACAAGGTCAAAAGGTAACGCAAACATGTTTACAAAAATGATATTATCTTAAATTTCAACCCCCGATTATAGAGCCATGTATTGCTATTTACAAAAGTGACCCTTACAATTTACTGTCATGAACAAAAATTAAACACAATATATAGATATAAATAACATACCTTTTTCGTGCAAAATAAAGTCTTAATCCAGTAATCTTTTTCCAGTGATTTTGGTTATATGGGTGATGTCACATGTATGTATATGTATGTATGTATGTATGTATGTATGTATGTATGTGTATGTGTGGCATGCATCACTTAGGGACATATGTTTTATAAACACACATCTGATTCTTATGTGCACTTTCTTTTTGGGGATTTTCTCCCTTGTTTGATCTTTTCAGAGCAGTCAAGGGAGGCCCCCTGGCCTACTTGTATTGTTGCCGAAGCTTAACGTTAAATATTTGGTGTGTCTTATATGTTTTCAATTTTAAAAAAAAAATGTATTTGTTCTGTTTGAGTTATTTTATTATCCAAGTCGATTTTGTCCTTGCGGAACTTTTTAAAGATTCTAGGTATTCATCAAGGTCCAATAAGTCAATTTTCATTATCCTTTCTTCCTCTTGTCTCCTTTGTCTCCTTCTGCTTTTCATTTTAATTCTTTCCATTTCCATTCTTTTTCCTTGTTCATTAATTGTTGTTTTCTCTGTTTTCTTTTCTCCCGTTTGTGGTACTGTCCTTGCTATTGTTTTTGTTGTTGTTCTTGTTCCAGTTTTGTGTTCAGTTGTACTTGGTGCTGCAATTAATTCTTCTTTGTTGTTGGATTTTGTCTCTATTGTTGTTTTCCCTGCACAGTGTTGTTCCTGTTGTCGCAGCTTCTGCTTCTGTTTTTGGTTTTGTTGTTGTTTTTTTTCCTTGTTTGGTGTTCAGGTGTTCTTGCTGCTGTTGTTCCTGTACTTGTTGTTTTTGTTTCTGCTGTTCTTGTTGTTTTTGGTTCGGGAAGATTGTCGTTTCCGATACAAAAAGTTCTTGCTTTCCATCATATTTGGTCTTTGGGCATTTGTGTGGTGTGTGTCCCGTTTTTCCGCATCTGTTGCACTTTCTGTGGTGGCACCCTTTGTACCATGATTTGGTTAAGAAGTCATGTAAGAAAATGCTGGCTTCATTTTCTAATTTGGTTTTATTTTTTTTTTATTTTTTTTTTCCAATATCCTTATCCCATTTTTGATGGGAGTAAGGGGGATAGTGTCCATTCTTGCTTTCATCACCTTTATTTTGAACTTCCCTTTGAATCTCTCGACCGTTGCCTGTAAAGGGATTTCCACTGGTATATCTGACAGGTGTAATTCTGCTGTTTTCTTTTTTATTTTTCTTAGTATTGGTAGAGGTTCTTTAACCAAAACTTTCTCCCCTCTAATTCTTATTTCTCCTAGTGGTAGTATGGGCATTGTCCCCTTGGGTCGTAAAATATATCCTTTAAAGCCTTTTCTGTTTAGCTATTCTGTCAAGCTGACAAAGTCTTTATTCATTAGTTGTAACGCTGTCATTATGGTTGCCATACTTGGTCTTTTTTCTAGGGGTATCTCAGTCAGATCAATCTCCTGTGTGCCTTCCTTGTATGCACACTCTGAAAGTCACTATTCTCTGTTTCTATCCGCCTGCTTCTAAAACATTTCTCCAGTTCTGTCAGTTCCTTGTTTGACGCCATTTTCCCACATGCAGCTCGTGTTTCTCACTAAGGTTGTTTTTACTTGTTTCTCAACAGTTCAAAAATAGTATTTAACGTTTGTAGATTTTGTATATTTATCTATCCGTATTTTCCAGCCAAGATGTGGAATACGTTCTGCTGATTCATCCTTCGTCTTGTAGACTTTGGTGCAGTTTGTTTCCGTTGTTCAAGAAACCCTTTTCCTTAATACGTTACCATCGATTTTATTTTTAACTTTGCAACGGCAAATAAATGTCATAAATTATCAACTGACCTGCTAAATTACTTTAACTATATACTGAAGTACTGACCTATATATTCCTATAAATTTATTATTGCTACCTATCTGCCTCCCTTTGTTATTTTTTTTTTGGGGGGAGGGGCATTCATTTCTATGTGTGTTTGTGCCTAACACTTTGCCTTTGTCACCTGACACGTGGGTCCGGATCATGTTGAGTTCGTTTTTGCTTTAAGATTTATTAATGATATATGCGATGTTTAGGGATCCAGTTCAACTGGAATAATATTTATTTACTCTACCCTCGCCTCTTATTGTCTCTCTGTAAGCGTGTATGTACGAATTTATCAAGATTTAAAGATTTAGACACTCGATATGCTGAACGTATGTCACAGGTAAATAATCAGCGATATCACTAATATTGTATCAAATATGATCTGATTAACTCTGGATTAGAGAACGATGGGTTTATAATTGCATACTTCGGTTTGAAAGGTGATGTGTTAGATATGTTATCAATAAATTGTGTCAGCATTCAGAATAATTTTCATTATATATTGTGTACTTTGGTCTAGATATACATCAGCAGCGGAATGAACATGCAGTCCTAGATATGAAAGATGAAAACACATGCAAGTATTTTGTAATTTGATCCACCACATTATAGAGATTACAACTATTTATCAACATTAATTTGAGAAAAATGGGCGATTCCTCTGAAGGTAAGTACTGATTCAATAAAAAGATTTTGTTGTTAATTACTGTTGGTACTGATTCAATAAAAAGATTCTGTTATTAATTGTTGTTGGACAGAAGAAAAAAAAAATCGCCTTTCTTAAGGCCTCATTGTTTGGTGTAGGTGAGAGGGATATTCGATAAGTTTCTTTGAACCTGGCAATAAATTAAATAATCGAAAGACAAAAATAACTTTAAATAAATTGATTTTCCGGACATCTGTAGATATATGCGTCTGACATAACATAGGTAAACGACATTTACGTAAAAATGTCAGGAGATAAATACTGCTACTGTACAGAATGCATTCTTTAAAATTCGTGCGCATTTAGGCTACTCTTTGACTGATATCAGACTGGCTTTGACAAAGTCTGTAGATGCAATCTCTCTCATATCTTACAATTCTGAGGTGGTTTCATCCTGTTAAAAAACGCTCGCGATTCCGTGGGTGATTGGAAATGTTCTGGAAGATTGTTTGCTGATATTCATGGGCGGAAAGTGGCTGCTGTCACGAAGGCAATTGTTGAAGTGGAAGATATTTCATAAAAAATGGAAGATATTTCTATTTTAATAATTCTTCTGACGTTTTTACTATACTGAATAATCATTTTTACCTCCAAAAGGTTAATGCAAGATGGGCGTCGCATTTGTTAACGACAAATGAAACACAGACTAGCTGTTACTCGCCAAATATAAAAATAGTGACCAGCTAAATTTGAATGAGATTGTCATAAGTGATTAAAGATGGATTTACTTATTTTGAACTCGACCAAAGAGAAAATAATAAAGTTTGGATGCAAAAAAAAAAAAAAACGAGCAGAGACCATAAATCGCTCGACTTAGACTGACTGTGAAGAGAATTTTACATGGATTATTTTTTACGTAAAAAGACCCTGGCGTCCAAGTATTTGTGCCTGTCTCTGCAAGAGTCGCTGGACATTTTTATGCATCTGATGTGTTGCCAAAAGTTGTGGAACTGTACCAAATCACTCGACCGCGCACCGGTAGACGAAGTGCCCATCTGTGTGAAAACTTTTGTAGTAATATTGACTCAAAACAAGAATTATGAGTCGTATATCTAAGAGCTGTAAGAACGCAGCAAGATGATTAAATGTCATTGAATATTTCAACTGCTATGCTATCCATGAAAACTAAACTATTGATTTTCGTAAGTCAAATTTTAATATTTGCATACGTATTTGGCTTTTCTGTAGTAACCCCCATCTCCCAAATATTTGGACAAATTGGACTAATTATTGTAACGGGCACTATAACTGTTTTGATGATATTAATAACTCGTATCATTCTATGCACATGGCAACCGAAGAATATAAAAAAGAAAACACCTAATCATTTAAATAATAAGGTCAAATTTTTAAAAATGCAACTATAATTTCTGACACCAAAACTGTCCGCAATGCCAAGGGTATATACCACAATGTTAGCTTTCTTTTAAATTCGAGGTGTACTAAATATGGAACAGTCGGCTAAGTCAGTTAAAAGCATCGCCGATATCTACGAATTCAGCATTGTTAGGGCTTCAGTGTAAATATTTTTGTATCTTTTTATTTAGTGGACAATGACAATCATTTTTGTGTATTGAAATTTTACGTAGTTTCTTTTTGTTTTAAACCTTGCTTCTTTACTGCTTATTTTATTTCTTTCACTTAATAAATTATTTATTTTAATTTTAAATTTATGTTTTAGCAGCCCCTTTTTCTGATATCTTTATTATTAATATGACCTACTTTACTTACAAAAGAGTCTAAATTTTCATGAGCACGCATAATGTGATCTATATATATATATATATATATATATATATATATATATATATATATATATATATATATATATATATATATAACTTTGCCTTTTAGACAGTTATTACGGTTGGCATTGAAATATACCCATATATGAACTGATATAATCATAAAACCCAAGGAGATCCAGCAGTACTAAATTGCCCTCAGGCAGAAGAAATTGATGACAACCCCATCCTTCGTGAAGAAGTAAAAATTGCAGTTAGGTCAATAAAGAAAGGAAAGTCAGCCGGCATTGACAACATACCAGCAGAGCTCATTCAAGCAGGAGGAGAAGAGATAGTCACAGTCCTAAGAACAATCTGCAACAAGATATGGCAGACAGGAGAATGGCCCACCACATGGACTCAGTCTTTGGTCATCGTGCTCCCCAAGAAAGGAAACATACACCCGTGCCAAAACAACAGAACCATCAGTTTGATCAGTCACCCGAGCAAATTCATGCTGAAGATAATTCTCAACAGACTAAATCCTCAAGCGGAGAAGATTATTGCTGAAGAGCAGGCAGGATTCCGAGCAGGAAGGAGCACCACAGAGCAAATCTTCAGTCTCATACTCCTTTACGAGAAATACCGTCAGCATCAGCAGACTCTACCACGTCTTCATAGATTTCAAAAATGCCTTTGATAGGGTATGGCATGCAGCCTTATGGGCAACACCTCTATGAAAAAGCCACCAGTGCTGTTTTCATCAATGGCAGCAGAGGAGATTGGTTTCGAACAACATTTGGAGTCAGACAGGGATGTATACTGTCACTACACTCTTCAACATTTTCCTGGAAAGGATAATGGAGGATGCCTTGCATGACCACAATGGCACTGTCAGCATCGGAGGAAGAACAATCACCAACCTTCGCTTCGCAGATGATATTGCTGGTTTAGCAGGAGATGAAAAAGAACTGGCTGACTTGGTTCAGCGCCTCGACACAACCTCCACAGCATACGGTATGCAGATTAGCTCCGAAACCCCCCCCCCCCCAACTAATGACAAACAACACCAATGGCATCAGTGCCGAAATAAAGGTCAGTGGACAGAAGTTGGAAAGAGTCACAAGCTTCAAGTACTTGGGATCAATTATCACAGATGAGGGGTCCAAACCAGAACTACTTTGCAGGATTGCCCAGACAACAGCAGCAATAACAAGGCTGAGACCAATATGGAAAGATACCAACATTGCTTTTGGTTCCAAAATAAGGCTGAGGCGCTCGATTGTCATATCCATCTTTCTGTATGCTTGTGAAACATGTACGCTCACATCAGATCTACAAAGAAGGATTCAAACGTTTGAAATGAGATGCTTCCGCAAGACCTTTGGCATCTCATACATTGACCATGTAACTATCGAAGAAGTCCACAGCAGGATCCTACGAACCATCGGATCCTATGAAGACCTCTTGACCACTGTAAAAAAGCGCAAACTGAAGTGGTACGGTCATGTTTCAAGATTATCTGGACTGGCAAAAACAATCTTGCAAGGCACAGTGCGAGGGTGCAGAAGAAGAGGCAGACAGAAAAAGAGGTGAGAAGACAACATTAAGGAGTGGACAGGCATGGGATTTGGAGATTCCCAAAGGGCAGTAGAAAACAGGGAAAGATGGAGAGAATTGGTTGTAAAATCAACTGTGGTGCCAAAACGACCTCTTAGGTTAAGGGATTGATGATGATGATGATGATGATGATGATGATGATGATGATGTACTGGTTTAATGTTATCTGTGCACCTGTCATGATCAGCTTTAATGTTTGATGTCGTGCTGGTAAAAAGTCTTCTGACGTTACAAAAATATTCTCGTATCATGCATCTTTATAAATTTCTGTTTCTTGGTTAATACGTATGTTGAGGACACTGCCTTACTCGCTTCGTAAGAAGGCCTAACGAACTTTTGGAATGCAAGTGCTGAGCAATATTTTCTGCATCACTTGAAACAATATATCTAAATACGAGTGTTCTCCATAAATGTAATTGTAGCTCAGCTCAGTTTTGTAGCTCAGCTCAGTTTATCAAGCCTATCTACAATAGTCACGTGTACGGACATTCGGAACGATGTCAGCGTGGCAACATTAGAGGCACTTATCGTGGACAGGGTACACAATTTTCTCAGAATCAGGTTAGTCATGAATAGACCAGGTTATTTCACTTTAAATCACATCTGTGACATTATAACTTGCCGGATTGTTTAACCCGAAATCAGTTCTGTTTCATTGTAACTGCCAGATTAGATTAGTTGAAATCACTTCTGTATCCTTTTATTGCTCAGGTTTATTCCACTTCAAATCACTTATGCATTACTTTACCCCCCTTCCCCCCCCCCCCCATGATTCCACTTAAAATTATTTCTGTGACATTGTTTATTTTCGAGAAATGACGTGATTTTCTAGTTTGTTATCAAGACCATCACATGCTTTCCGCTCTCGAATTTTGTTCTTTGACCCCGGTTGTAAAACAGTCCTTAAAAAAAAAAAAAAAAAAAAAAAAAAAAAAAAAAGAAAGTCTTTATGATAGACTGGTCCTTGAACAATTGATTTACCTTTGCTCTCTATATCACAAGTTTAACACGACCGGGAACCAGGCTACCCTCTCCTTAATTACCCAAACAAACAATGCCAGACTGGGAATCAAATGGTCTATTTTGAGATCCTTCAGCGGCTGCAGTAGCAGACAGTTTCAGGTACGAAACAAAGATAAGCAAAAACAGCATTCCTTTATGAACCACTATTTCCTGATCTCACAGTGTAAGCCACACAACTTCTAGCCTATAACGAGGAATGACAGTGGTGTTGAGCTTATGGATATGGCATTCTCTTTGCGCGAGGACTTGTACATATCGCTTTCGCAGGATACATGTATATACCTACCCCTCAATTTCATTACATTAGTCAGTAAAAATCAGTTTGACGGATGACAACAACGTTGGGTAAACATTGCGCCTGTGTTCAATGAAAACAAAAAGAAGCGTATGTACTGTATACAAATTAATTTCCTTATGTGGTATAGATATCGGATATGAAAACTAAAATACGGGTTACTAGAAACACCGAAAAACACTCAAAAACCGAAATAGACCTGTTTTGATCATAATACTCATTAAAATAAATGTAATGTTATTTGCATGTGTTTTAATAATGATTCCAAGAAAAGCAAAATAAAATTTTACTTGAATGATTTTTATAGGAAGCATTTACATTTTTCTATTTATTGCTCCATTTGTGTAATGAAGTTGCTCAGTCGTACATGATTTGACAGTTTTTCCTCGTTTAGTGTGTCAGTTACAGCTTTATTTACTTTAAAACACATAAGTATATGGTATTTCCACCGAAAATATGTAAATACATATTCTGGATTCTCATAATTATACTTCCTCATATTTTATGCTTTGACCGATTCACAGTTTATCATACCTATCCATCTGAGTAAAATAAAGTGTGACAAAGCGACGTCATTACATGAATTCTGCTAGAAACTGGTAAGAAGTAAATAATATATATCAAAATCACTTAAATCAAAGTTTGTTTTGCTTATTATTATTATTATTATTATTAAAAGAATTACAAATTATAATTTACAAATTATAATATCGGGGTGTGGACCAGTATATACACATAAAACATGTAAATAATTGTGTATTTTGGTGTATTTCGCTATTTTAGCATACTTCACTGTTTCTAGTAACCACTAAAATATAGGTGTTTTCAACAAAATCAAGCTATTTTTCCAAGGAGATGCATCCAAGAGTGACAAAAATAAAGTTTACATGGTTTCTGTGATGCTACTTGGCCTGATTTCTGGAGACATAAGGAGCAGGTGTGTGCAATTCTTAAAATGCATTTTTTTTATTTTATTATAGTTTTCAGAAAAACGAATTCCCACTTGATTGAATGGGAATGAATAGCCAGTAACTCTTGATAGTAGTAAACACATATATAGCTTCAGTTTTAACTAGGACAAAGAATTAAAGCTATAGTAAGTGTGTGTTTATAAACTTATTTTAACAGAGTATATCCATACTTAAGTATTGCTACACTTTAGAAATGAAAAAAAAAATTTGTACGGGAACCATAATAAGGGGAAGATAATGGTCCCTCACAGTCAGTTGTCACTCTGCAGAATCAGTCTCCATCTCTACTCAACTTTCATGTTGGTACTTTCAATACAAAATAAATATTGAATTGCTGGTTTGCATTTATTATTTTTTTAAATTTTGGTTATGTAAGGAAGAGTTTTGGTTGAGACGAATTTTGAAATATATGAAAGAAACCATCATTCTTTGTCATTATGTGTTATTTTGAATAGAGCTTTCTTCAACTTTGGAGGACATACTTCATCCAGGTATAATCTTGCCATGACACTGTTTCAATGAAAAAAGTTAAATAAATAAATTCCCAGAAAAGAATAATGAACATTATTTTGTTTATGTGAATGAAAATCATTATATATATTAAATAATCAAATGCGGTTATCGTCCTAAGTTGACATTCACAATAAGTGACTAATGTCAGTGACCTATATTAATGAGCTAAATATTTGAGGGATGACTTTGGCCTATGCACCAGTCATTTCTGTACGGTTGAAACCAAATAGGACTCTGAATTGAAGCTTTGTATAGTAAAAAGAGATTACTCAGCAATATGAAATATACATGGATACATTCAAAATGGTTTTCAGCCGAAGACCTTTGGTTGTTATGATTATTACCTCCTCTTAATATACTGAAGTTGTTTTACACAATTTTGAATGCTTTAGAAAAGCTAGTTTTCCATCTACAGGCCACTTAGTGTCATGATCATGTGTTCGAATCTTTGTTCTGTGGGGTTCCAAAGTTATTGCATCCAAAAATCTGCAGATTTACAACAAAATTAACCCTAAAAGAAGACTACCATTCAGGAGCCACTTAGGCTTGAGAAAATGGGAAGCCAAAAAGTTATCTCCCCTGACAGTCAAGTACATATACTTACTTATGGCATCCTCGACATGCCGTAGTTTGTGCCCACAGCGTGAATTTTAATGCTCATAATATAGTGTCACAAGAAACTATTAAAATCACCATAGAAACTGTTCAACTATAATATTCGCTGACCCTCCTGTTTTCGATTTGTTTGATTCCCCTAACAGATTTTGAAACAGGATATTGAATGTGCACAAAACGGAGTCACAGCATTCAACAATTTATAATTTTAACTGGACTGTTGCCAGGAGGCTCCCCACATTGTCACTTTATTGGCATTTCAACCAAACGGAAACTCTTGATATGAACTTGCAGACAATGCTCACTGTCCTTTTCAGGTTTCTAGAACAGTCGATTTCAGTAAAAACTCTTGTCTGCGTCAAATATTTGCAATATCTAGTTTTAATATTTTTTAAACAAATTGAACAAATAAAAAGAAGAAAGTCTAGTATACATATATTCAAAGAGATGTAGCTACAAAATTTATGGAATTATTGAGATTATCAAAGATGGTGAAATACATTACATCTTTTACCTGAGAACAGAGACTTGCTGATACAGTAGCACCTGTCTTGAAAGACCACCTCTTTTGCCAAAAAATTATGGTCTCTCAAGACAGGTGGTCTCCCATAACAGGTCACAATCCTATATAGTCAATAAATTTGAGCATTAAGAATGTGGTCTCTCAAAACAGGTTGTCTCACATAGCAGTGGTCTTTCAAGACAGGTTTTACTGTACAAATAAAATATATGACTGTATTACTAAAGAAACCCCCATTTGATTCAAAATGCCAAGAAGTTGACAATGTTTGGGACCATAATAAATGGAAGGATGTGTGAACACTGTATATGTACTTAATTTATTTATCTTTGAAAACTATTTATAAACTCTCCAAATTCTTTGGAAGCAACTATTTCTTCCAGGTGTGTCAAAATTTTTATATTTCCAGGAGTACGTCCATGATTCATGCCCCAGAAAATAAAGGCTATCCGACATAAGACTGGATTGTGTGTAGAAGTTGATTATTTATGATGTCCCATAATTATTCCCATAATTATTAACATTTTTCATCTAATTTATATTTCACTTCTTTCAAAAACCTATTGACTGCAATAACAACACTTTTATAAATCATGATGTCAGAGTTTCCAAAGAAAAAAGTATGCACTTTTTAATTTTTTTTTCTTCAAATTTTTCGATAAAGTTATCATATTTTAATGATATAGTGAATATTTTAAAAAATTTTCATGTATTTCATAACAGATTTTTGTCCTTATATTAAAATATTTCAATTAAGAGTTTCAAAATACATAGTTTTCTGTCAGATTAAGTTCTCCTAACATGATATAAGAAGTGCATGTTACAGTAACCAAGTTCATACATTGCATTTGCCATCTCACAAACTGAGATTTATTGTGGTTTTCCCACCAACAAAATCCAAAGAAACCAGCTTATGAACAGTGCCTCTGACCTGATCAGCTAAAATGCTCACTCCGGGGCTACAAAATTGTGTCAGATATGGCATTAGTTAAATTGGACATTTTCATTTTGTTTTCTTTGATTTGAATGGTAGTACATACTTAAATCTTATTTCATCGAATATGTCCTAATCAGTACTTACATTTATGTCCTGGATTTCAGATTTGAAGGCATTTACAGACTGTAATCACTTTTTAATAACAAGTCCAGAAACCAATTATCACTAGCATTACAGATGAAGACAAAGACCATATCTATCACAGGCATTATGGATTACAATGCCAGTTAGTGACAAGTACTTTAGTTTGGTTTACCAAGTACATGTATTAAGTCAAGGTCACTGTTGCTTATGTTAAGTTTTTGTGATGTGGTCATTCATAGTAGTGTCAAAAACATATTTTGCAAAAAATATCATTGCTGGTCATGTTCTTAAGATGTCATTTACAACAGTGAGTTTATGTAATAAATTATTGTTGATATTATTATGCAGTTAAGAGTGTGATTTCTTATGAACAATAAAATAGTTACTGTGTGAATAGATTTTGTCCATTTGCACGAAAACTTTTGTGATATTGGTTAGATCAAAAAAATTATCAGCTACTAGAGATGGGAGATTATGTTTGGCTTTTAAAGTTAGCAAATAGTGTCTTGGCACATGTAACTTTATCCATATTTGATGCAGATTCCACAAACATGGATTTCGGTTTTGTCACAGTTAATATGCATTTATGAGTTGGGTTTATTCATGGCATGTGATGGCATTCTTGCCACTGGAACAGGCTTTAAAATCGTCTTTACAGGAAGAGCAGAATGCCTATTCATGTCACTTTGAACTTGATTACAACCACTGAAATTCCCATTTCCAACCATCATTGAATTTTGTGCGATATTTCAGTTGTTTGGATTTTGGTGTTTGGCATTGGCACACTAAAACATCTTGACAAACCTTAAACAATGAAGTCAAGCCAACCCAGTATTACAGTTAACATCTTTAATCCTGTCATGATCATGCATAGTATGGACTCCAATCCATCTTTGCAACTTTAAGCACCATTGCAGAACATATCTTGCAGAGAGAATCAAAATAATTTGTAGGGTTTAATGCAGATTGAGCTCTTTAAAACCCAAGTCTTTAAAAAAAAAATTTGGTCTACATCAGAGTTCTTTTTTTTTTTTGCTCTTACTCATGTTGTAAAGCCAGTTCTTTTTGTTTATAATTTTGTAATGTCAAGAGTTATCCATGGCATACCTGGCTTACTCTTGATTTTCTTTTGTGAAATGTTTTTCCGTACTTTAAAATGTGGCACTTTTAAAGGTAATCCAGTTGTTTTCTGCTGATTGTCACTACTTGCCTCAAGGTAACCATGGGAGACAGATTGTCTGATTTTTAATTTGTTAATCGTATTCTGATGATGTTGAGTGACAGACAGATTTTGTATATACAGTCCCAAATTTAAATCCAGAGTCTTTCTGTTGTAGTCCCAAAGCAACATTACCTCAGATTCTTATGTTTATATGTATTCTACACAGCCACTTAGGTTATAATGGGAGGGATTGGTAATGGTGTTGGGGGACAGGGCCGCCTTACCCTCCACTCCACTATCAGTTACTTATAGTTCGTGTTGTGCTTTTTGTTCTTACAAGAATGTTGTATATTTTTGTACTTAAGAATGAGCTCCAAATTGTAACTACTAATTTATACCATATTCATACATCTGAAATAATAATTAATTTAAGTACAAAATTATATGATGTATTATTACCGTCATTGTAAAATTTAAAATTGTCATGGAATTTTTTTCTTTCTGGACTGCATTGCCTAAAAGATTTTGCTACATTTTAGTGTCTGGTAGCGTCATGTTCTCAGCAGCCTGTCACCAGTTGGTAAATTCAATGGGAAAGGACACACTGATACCTGTCCCAAGCTTGGATGAGCAGGACAAGGTGAAGCCATTACAGCTTGTTGTCATGAAGAAAAAACGAAAATTCTTTTTCACCACCAAGTGCTCTTATCATCCAACAGAATTTCAGGTAGACAGTATAACAGATTGATATACAAACTTACTCAGGGGGCAACATTTGATATACACTGTCACTCAAACCTTTGTATATTGACCCATGGGGGGAGCAGTACAAATAATGACCACTCCAAAGAAAAATAATTTTAAAAAATAAGAGACTTTTCTTTTTTGAAAGTACAGACTTTGTGTTAGTTACCAGAAAGTTTATTTGCAAATCAAATATTTCTAGTTGTCAGTTAGTGTGGGCATAGGAATTATTTTTTTTCTGATGACTCCTTAGTCTAAAAGGACCATTTGGAAATGATTTTTAAGAGAAGGTGGTCTTTATATATAGATAGGTGTTATTGATTACTGCATAAACATGACCAGTAGAGCTTAATCTGCATGTTCCTTTTATCCCAATGGTCACTAAAACACATTTGACTATGTGTCAATTTTGAAACAGAATTTTTCTTCTTACTCTGCATTATGTTAAAAATAAAACTGTCATATCAAGACAAAGTATTTACCATAATAGTCATTATCATCATAATCTTCTTCAAGATTACAAAATCTATACCATAATAGTCATTACCCTCATTATACTGTTCATTAGCATTACAAAATCTCTACCATAATAGTTGTTACCATCATCATATTCTTAATCAGCATCACAAAATCTATACCATAATAGTCATTACCATGATCATAATCTTCATCAGCATTATAAAATCTATCCATAATATTTGTTACCATTGTCTTCATCAGCATTACAAAATCCATACCATAATAGTTGTTACCATCTTTACAAAATATATAACATAATAGTCATTATTATCATCATAATCTTTGTCAACATTACAAATTCCATACAATAATAGTTGTTGCCATCATCATACTATTCATTAACATTATAAAATTTATAGCATAATAGTCGTTATCATCATCATAATTTTCAGCAACATTACAAAAACTGTACCATAATCATATTCATTATTATCATCATTAGAGATGTCAAAATTTTGGGAAATTTCTACTAGGTACCCATCAGTCCTAACGATCGGTTACCCGGGTACCCAATCAAAGGGAAATTGTATTAAATGTTAACCTGAACTGCTTTGTTGTAGATTCACACATGCCAACCCCCAGGAGAAGTATAAACATATTTATTACTAATATAAGTAATCAGAGCTTAAAAAGAGCAAGCTTTATATTACATGCCATAATTACAGAAAACTATGAAAAACATACATATTTATTTTATTGAACATACATTTATATTTGCTACTTACTGGATCTGCAGTTAAAATTTTTGTCACAAATTGGCTAAATCCATGTGGATTAGTAGTTTGTATAAGAGTATGGACACAGAAGAAATTGATAAATTATTTATGCATAACACTCACTTTAACTAGTCTACTTGTCTACAGTAACTTTCGCGAATATTCGTAAAGTCCACAAATGATGACTGTTGTAGTATCCTCGACCTGCCATGGTTCATCCCTTAACGACGGTCTGGTGTAATATGTTTTTAAGTTTAACAAAATCCCTCTCCTCTAACATTTTTCAATCATATAACATCCATCAGTCACACATATACAGCCCATTTTTATGATATCTGGCACCATTTCTTTTCAATTTAGACTGGTCCACTACGTATGTAGTATCAAAATAGAATGAATCTATGACAAGTGGTTTCACATTCAAGAATCCAGTCTGTTTTCTTGGAACAGTTTCATGTAAAATTTATGCAAAAATTACCATATTTGCACACATCGTGAAGTTTTAGTAGATTTTTTTTCAGTGTTATTAAATAACAAAGATTTTTTTTTTCTCTGATATTTAAATATTTCAGTGAAAAATTTCATTCTGTATAGATGTCCATTTTGTTCATTTTTTCCTGACATGGTATAAGAAGTGCGTATTACCATAGTCCAGTTTTTGTGTTGCCTTTGCTGGGACAAAAATATCTGTCTTGGATTTCCTGCTAATTAAAAAGGACCAGTAAACAAACATATGAACACTGGCTCTGACTTGAACAGCTAACACTCGCTTTAGGGCCACAAACTTGAGGCATTAATTAAACCAGACATTTCTATTATGCTTTCTTTTATTTGAATTGTAGTATGTATTTAAACATTATTTCGTTGAATATTTCTTAATCAGTACTTACTGAAAATGTCGACAACAGATATTGACCCATTTAATGTCATCAGGATCTCAAAACAAGCGCACTTAAGTCACAAGAAAAATGACGCATGAAGTTAGGACGTTCTATCTTGAAATATCAGCATTGATTCTTAAATAGGTCAAGTAAGAAAGGAGAAAAGTGTCCTCGTATTATTATACAGTACTTGTATGACAAATAAATTGTGAGCAACCATACGAGCCTCTGATGATGAATAAATGTGCACATGACACAAGCCTTGAACTGTAATCAATATTCTGTGTCTTGATCTGAACTTGGAAAACGTTTTTAATCGGTCCCCGGTTTGTTAATTTTATTACCTGGGTTATTATCACTGGGTGGGTACCCGAGTACCTGGGTACCCGTTGGCATCTTTAATCATCATAGACTTCATTAACATAACAAAAATGATCTTAGCTATCACCATTCTTACATTGATGTCATCATTTCCACCAGCATTATCATCACCATCATTTACCACTGACACCACCATGGTAATTTTGATAAAACTAGTGAACTGTTAGTGGTTTAAATATATATTGATGTATAAGTACACATAAGCAAGATACACTATCACAATTTATGTTGTTACAAATTCTTCAGTATCTGTATTTTATTTTAATTGACAATTGGTTAGACCAGTGTTTTCCAAACTTATATCATTTGCGTATCCCATTTGGGACATGGTCTTATTAGCACACCCTTTCCCCAATGCTGTGGTGGTTTTTTAGTGCAAGTTTTAGTGATTTATTTTCTCCTATGTACTCACAGAAACCCATCCGAATATTCCTGGTGGTATGAGTACCACACTTTGGGAAACACTGACTTAGACTGATTGTGGAACTAGTTTTGTTTACTTCAAATATTTCCTGGTATTATAAAATTACACGGTAACCAGCCGAAACCCTGGTTTGGTAATCAGTGACAGTCATTCACTATTGAATAAACCTGAACCAGACTGTATACTCAGTAACAGGCAATGAACACTGACTGGAATCACTTTGACTTTTGATGTGAGGAAGATTGTGAAATTAAGAAACCATTAGCAGTATTTCTTTGATGCTTCAGTAGTATGTGTTTGAGCAGTTCTGGAGGGATACATACATACCCGTTATTTGACATATCAATCTGTGAAAGTTGATATTATCTTCAAGCTGTAAGCTGCAAGCTCCCATCTCTTACCTGGCCATACACACAAACAGTGGGGTTTTTTTTCGCCCCAGAATAAAGAGAAACACAGGTGGTTGATGCCATTTATTATGATAGAAACTTAGAGGCTCAGCAATCATGTTGATGATATCTTGTGGGTGTTCAAATTGGTCAGATTAGGAGCAGTATATATCAGTACATACTGCAATATAAGCATTTTTAGTATTATATATCACAATAAAATTTTTGCTGACAATACTCACTCATCAATACCAATTTGATATTTTTGTTTTCCATTAAGCTGGCAGAGGTATTACAAGATAATTCTCCAATCTCTGTGGCAGTGGAGGAGGAAGTCCTGAGTTCCGACTACCAAAGGACAACCAAGTTTTCATTGAAAGGAAAGTTTGGCTTTGACTTGGTTCAAGACATCATGGATGTTGATCTAGAGACCTCTGACACTGTGACAGTACAGGTCAAGTTTGGTAAAGTGGCGAAGACTGAGGTCCACAAATCGGTGCTACTGCAGGAACTCATGACGAGGTGATGTATCAAGATGGTTATATTAGACTGGTTTTCCATTTGTCCATTATTTATGTTGATGTCAGCATATAATGAACATAAAAATAAGTGTCATAAAACTGAGCATGAAGAGAGCAAAAACAGTGATTAGTATTTGTCTTCATTTGTGATGGGTAATAAAAATGATTAGGCTGAGGCATGGGATGCATTAATGTAGCTGTGACCAGAACTGCCCCAGACAATTCAGGCAATAAAGTTGTTTTAGTGGGTGTGCATGATGAATGATTTAGCAGGTATTGGTGGTCTGTTATTTTCTGTTTGATAGGTTGATAAAGTAATGAATTTGTAATTCAGATAAATAGTTTTAGGTCATGGCAATTTTTAGTGCTTGGTTGTATAAGCCAGATGACTGAGCAAACATTGTTTGGTTATTGTTTATTGTGTAATTAGTAATGATTGTGTACATGATGGATTGAAGAAAAACAGAAAGAAAACGGTTGCTTTATTGTTGATGGTTGAAGACCAATTAGATAATAATTATCAGCTTTTTGAGGATCTGTCATTAAAAAAAACAACAAAGAAAGAGCTGTGTTAAAGAAAATTTATTCAAGAATACAACAGATCTTGCCAAATAATTAAATTAAACTCTTGTTTATTTTGGCACCAAAGCTGTTTAGTACTAAAGAAATTGGTGAAATTTTATTGAAAAAATTCAGGAGCCCCTCCATGACCATGATATAGATATGTTGACAGAATCATGGAAAATTTGTCTGAATTTACACACTTGGAGAACAGTGATTTCATGCATCTAAAATGTACTCCACACAGCATACAAATGTTTTTTTACTGTTAACCCTTAAAGCACTTCTCACCACATATGTCTATTCCTACATTGGCAACTGTTTACACATCTGGGTACTTTTGCTTGACCTGAATGGATGTTAAACTAAATTCGATTCACACATTAGGCCCTGGAACAAGCATTCTGTTGTAGTTTTAGCCTGCATTCATCAAGAAAGTTTTACAAATGATTGTTTCAAATAGAGGCTGGAAATAGTGAGTTATTTTGAACCCTAAAATGATCTTCAATATGTGTAAGGTGTACATGCTGGATGGACAAAAACAGACTGAATGCAGGTCAACACATCACCATTCAGCAGTATTTCAAAATTAAATGTTGAGAGAAGGAAGAATACCTGGCATAATTACAATGCAGGTATTTAAGAAAGTAAAACTGATTGCAATTTGTTTTTACTTTCCCAAACAATTCAAAGCTGCTTGGTTATTTACACTACCTGTATTAAAGAGGTAAATTGGAATAAATATTTTAACAAATATATATATAGTGTGACCCCGCTATAGCATGCTCCATTATAACACAAATTTGGATATAACACAGTCGTGGTGTGGCTTCCGAAATTTTATATACATGTATTTTTCTCGTACAAAAAAAAAAATTATTTCTTAAAAGTACAAAAAAAATCCCTAAAAAGTTTATTATCATTTTTGGGGAAGAGATCGCATGTGAATAATACAAGATGATTGTGGTGTGGCTTCTGAAATTTTATACGTATTTTTCTCTTGCACGAAAAAATAGTTTTTTCTTCTTAAAAGTTTGAAAAATAACATGTAAAAAGTTTATTCTGTACTCTAGTAGGGCTTCGCCAATGTCACAAACTGTGATTTTTTTTCTTCTTATTGGCGGCAAAATATACAGCGATTTTTATTTTATTGGTGGCATTGTTGGCTGTCTAAACTTGTATATACAACCATTGGTTTGGAGTGGAGAAATTCAGAAACCCCATGAAAGGAAGCCGCAAACTTGATATAAAATGCACTGAAATTTATCTATTGTTACATAAACAAATTCTTTGTCCATATTGACAAATCGTTGTAACAGTGCATTGTTATATCATAATCCGCTTATGTTGACATCTAGCATGAGTACTGTATGTATCCGCTTATTCTGTTGTTGTCATTTCTGGTAGTGGAGATCAACCGGACAAGGCATTATCTCATAATCTATCTTTCGTCGGATTTTCAGCCGCTCATAAATAATTAATATATTTACATCGACTGATATTTGTATGTGGATGGTAAGTAAAATTCCTCAATTTTTCACTCAGAATTAAATCCTTCAGATTTGTAATAATCCCTGTGATCAGACTAGAACATCTGCGCCTCTATTGTCCGTTGACCCTTTGTTAAATTTCTGACACATGCATGGAAGGCAGCCTCGCTCCACTACCACATCTTACTTGTTGTTCTATTCAGTAGGCAGGGAGGAACAGTAACTACAATTGACCAAACGACGGCCAATTCCTTTTTTTAAAATGTACCTAGATAAAATAGCTTGCTGAAATTTCAAAGAAAACAGATTACCTTTGAAGTACCAGTTGTTATGAAAACATACTAAGCAAATGGAAAAAAAAATCAGTCTCAGTCATGCAGTACAATTATTTGATGTTGCCGCCACAATAAGAACCGGGCATTTGTTTGGTTCTCCAAAGCTGTCCTTTAGTGGTGACTTCAATAATGCATGCACCCGTCGTCAAAGAAAACCAACTACAATCTTCAATAAAAACAAAGAACCTTTCTTCAAAGGAAGTCAGCACCAAACTTAAATAAAAGCAATGGAATCTGATGGATTTTTTTATTTTCATATGTCACTGGAACATGTTTACTGTGCCGTGAAAGTTTCCTTTTGCAGGGAAAAAGTTTATGCTTACGAACGCTACCAATGGCGGCTTAAAACGCGAACTAAACTTTCACCGACTTGGGACGTACTGAAAAGTAAATGTGCTTCATCATTCGTTACGTGATTGTGCTATGTTTTTCCACTGAATTCAGACCTGTATGACCTGTGACAAAATTATTGAATATTTTATATCTGTGTGTATGCTTATTTTCGATGGAATTATTTGCATTGTGGATTCGATGTATGTGATGAGATTCATGGGTGAGTACACGGTGTTGATACTCTATTCATGCTATACATTAGACATGTATATATAAAAAGTATACACGTGTATGTACCAATCTGTGGTTCTCTAAATAAAGTAAAATATTATATATGTCTTCTCTGTTTTCACTACAGGTATATTTCTCATTTAATATGCATCGATTTAAGATGGTAACTGTGCCAATGAAACACATATTTAACTGCCCGCATTTATTACCTACACCCCCCCACTCCTGCAAATATTTTGGTTACATGCATCATTTTCTTCAGCTAACTGACCTGGTTGCTTATAACACGGTTCAGTCTATAACACAGTCGGGTTCTATGGCTCCCTACTACCATGTTATAGCGGAGTCACACTGTGTATATATGTACACTGTATCAATGATATACCACGAGATGTATAAATTTTTCATTAAAAGAAAACGAGGTTTGCCGAGTTTCCTTTTAATGAAATATTTATACAACAAGTATATCATTGATACTGCATACATACAAATACACATATTTGCCCTTTGAACAACTGTGTATTGACCGAGTGAATGAACTCCTCATATCCCTGCGAGTGTGTCAGCTACAAAATGCAGTTTACGCCTTTTCTTGTTTTGTCACAATCACATATGCAAATTGATAAGTTGATTTTTTTCTTTTTGAGTTTCTAATTTTATTCGCATTTGTTAAATCAATATAAGACACACTCATGATTTAAACATGAAAGATCGTTTTTATGAAGAAAGTGGTGCACTACAAACACTGTTAGCTTCTTGTATGATGAGCCTGAACTCTCAGGCATTCACGTACTCGTGTATGGAAATTAGCATGGAATAGAAACTAAGTGAAATGATGAACCAACAAGAGGTAATAAAATATTTTCATATATTTACGGTTGATCTAAGTCATTATTCTGCTTTAATTAACATATTAACATTTCTAAAGACAATAAAATTCTCTCTCTCTTTTCCTTTGGATGTTTGTACTTAATTTTACCATCAATCATAGGTCCAGAGACATTGTCATATGACAAGCAAAAATCCCCAATGCTTGTATTTTCATTTTTATATTTATTAATTAATAATCGATTTTTGGAACATTATAATAGGTTTAAGAAACAACAACAAGAACAACAGCGCATTAAATACGTTACAGTATGTGTGCCTCATAACCAACAAATATAACATATAGTGGTGACTGGCTATTGATATTATGAACACTGTAGATAGATCACAAAGAAAGTGTAAACATATCATTATGACAAACCATATTACTGTAGATTATTTGATACAAGTTTATTTTTAATGTTTTCATCCAGCGCAATTTGTTTTCTCTCTCACTCCAGATTTTGCTTATTTTGTCCCTTATGCACGAGAGGGGAGAGGGGAACAGAAAATAGAAAGGATTCAGATGAAATTGTGTACCATTTTAATTTCATTTAGAAAACAGGGACTATTAATATTTTTTATCATTATTTTCATATATCATTTATGATTAATGAATAGAAACTCATCATTGATCTATAGGCCTGCAGCTGAAAGAATGTTTATATATTTGTATTATTGTGCCATGGGCAGATCACAATTTAATATACCAATAGTATTGGTATATCAATTTGTATACCACATACATTAAAAATAACATGGCTTTTAAAGTGTTGGTTTAAAGCAGTTTGATATACCAATACTATTGGTATATCAAATTGTGATCCGCCCATGGCGCAATAATACACATATGCATTCTTGCAATGGTGCCCTTGCAACTGTGTGCTGTCAACTAATTAATCATTATTGACATATGAAAATAACAATAAAAAGTATTAATAATTCCCATTTTCTAAATGAATTTAATATGGTAACAATTTCATCGCAATCCTTTCTGCTTCCTGTTCCCCGTTCACTCTCATGCATAAGGGACAAAATATGCAGAAATCAGGAGTTTGAGAGAAAAACAATTTGAGCTGGATGAAAACCTTGAAATTGAACTTACACCAGGTAACCTACAAGAATATGGTTTGTAGTAATGATGTGTGTACACTTTCCTTGGGATTTATCTACACTGTTCACAATACAGTGATACAAAGCTGCTAACCCTGTTGACATTATACGGTAAATTTCTTGGTTACGTGATACACATACTGTGATGTATTTAATGTTTTGTTGTTGTTGTTTCTTAAACCTATTATAATGTTCTAAAATCGATTATTATTAATTAAATATGAAAATGTCCATTGGCCACCCTCTCTCTCTCTCTCTCTCTCTCTCTCTGGACCATTGTAGAAAGATATGGGTGAAAATCTAGGAAAAAATGAGCATAGAGGATTTTCGCTTGTGTCATCCCATGATGTCTCTGGACTTATGAATAATTGTAAAAGTTTAGTCAAACTGACCAATGGATGAGAGAGTTTTAAAGTCAAACCGACCAAAGGGAGAGAGAGAGAGAGAAAGTGTGTGTGTGTGTGTTTTATGGTCAGTAGTGCTGTTATTAAAGCAGAACAATGACTTAGATCAACTGTAAATATATGAAAATATTTTAATTACCTCTTGTTGGTTCGTCGTTTTGTTTAGTTTCTATTCCACACTAATTCCATGCCCTGGTAATTGAATGGCTGAGCGTTCATGTGAATGGCTGAACTAACCATGTGTTTGTAGTGCTCTACTTTTTTCATTAAAATCATCATTCATTTTTTAAATTGTAAGTGTGTCTTATGGTGATTTAATCATTGTGAGTAAAAATAGAAACTCAAAAAAGAAAACAATCAACTTATCAATCTGCAAAGGTGATTGTAAATAGCAACAAAATTCACAGAACTACATTTTGTAGTGGACACACTCGGAAGGGATGTGAGGAGTTCATTCACTTCGCCAATACACAGTTGCCTGTAGTCAATCTTAAACTCCATTCAAAGGGCAAGTATGTGTATTTGTATGTGATATAAATAAAATATATGTACATTATGTATGCAGTATCAAAGATATACCACTCATCCTTAAAAATATTTTATTAAAAGAAAACTCGGCAAGCCTTGTTTCCTTTTAATGAAAAATATATACATCTCGGGGTATATCATTGATACAGCATACATACTATATATATATATATATATATATATATATATATATACAGTGGGACCCCGCTATAACACGGTAGTTGGGAGCCATAGAACCCGACCGCATTATGAACCGAACCGTGTTATAAGCAACCATGTACAGTAACAACAAATTTGCAGGGTTAGCGGGGTGGGTGGGGGTGGTAATGAAAATGGTGCAGAAACGTGTGCTTCATTGGCATAATTACCATTTTAAATCAATGTATATTAAATGAGAAAACACATGCAGTGATAACAGAGATTGCATATATAATATATTTCTTTATTCAGAGAACCATGCATTGGTACATACACGTGTATAGTTTATATATACATATCTATAGCATGAATAGAGTATCAACACCACGTACTCACCCGTGAATCGAATCACATACATTGAATCCACAATACAAGTACTTCCATCGAAAATATCCGCACACAGATTTAAAATATTCAATAATTTTGTCACAGATCATTATGTGACTGAATTCAATGGAAAAATAAATAGGAAATATAATGTACCGAATGATGGAATAGTATGTCCAAAGGTTAAAAAACAGTGTCTGTATAAATTTCATACTGCTAAATTTTCTCATCCGTGAATTGTAATTCTTTGTTATTGTTTGAAAAACTCAGTGATTTGCAGCTGCTTTCAGCTACTGTCACATTTGCTCTTCGCAAAGTCAATCATATTTCTTAACTGAAGAATTCGAACATAGTCAATATCTTGCGTCTCCATCCATCTCAAAGCACACTCTAAATTTTTGACTGCATCTGTTGCTGACGGTGGATTTTCCTCAGGTGTGGTGTCCTCAGTGTCATCAGAAGCATCACCATTGTCATCATCACCATTGGTGTTATTGAACATAATATTTTGAACGATTTCTGCATCCGAAACGTGATCAACTGGGCAGTCATTATCAAAATTGAGCCATTCATGAACACAGTCACGTGACTGCATCTTTTCTTTAAAAGTAAAAGCTTTACGTTTCCATTTCCCGTTTTCCATTCAAAATGTCCACTAACTAACACTTTTACACCTATTAGTTTAAAAGACTACAGCAAGAATAATTGTCAGTCAACAATGGGGGTATATTTGTAGGAAGTGGACAACATTATTCACTGGTCAACTGATTGCATAAAACAACACTGCCAAGCCACGCGCACATGTTGGCGGCTTTCATTTCTTTGATGTTTTATAAATCATTGCCCCATAATTTGCACAAGTTTAGCTTGGCAATTGACTTTGATGATGAGCAATATACTTAAATTAATTGATCTATAAATTCAGGTGAGAATCTTTTATCAACCGCCGCATTGTTTGTTGCTTAGTTGTGTAGTCAGTTTAGAGAACATATGTCGGATATTGTTTTGAGCAATGACTGTATACAGAATGCACTGAAGACAAACACAAAGTAGACTTGATGGCTTCATTGCTCATGGATCAGTAATAATACGATTAACACTTATGAGCTGTAATTTTTCAACAATAAACAAAGATCAAAGTTCTCAAAAGGCCCAGCCATTGGTTCAGAAACTCGTATTTCCGATGTTTATTTTGGCACAAAACTGTAAGAAATTGGTTAAATTAAAATTTTTTAGGAGCCACGCCACGATTATTTTATATTTTATATATTACCTCCCCAAAGAAGAAACGTTTTCCGTGTACGAGAATAATACATGTATATGATATTTCAGGAACCACGCCAAAGTCATCTTATATTTGAACTTATATGAAATCTCTTCTCCAAAATGATAATAAAACTTTTTACATATTTTATTTTTCGTACTTACAAGAATTTTCTTTTTTTTTTTTTTACAAGGTAATAAGGTAAATGAAATTTTGGGAGCCATGCCACGACCGTGTTATATCCGAATTCGTGTTATAACGGAGCATGCCGTAGTGGGGTCCCACTGTATATATATATATATATATATATATATATATATATATATATATATGTATATATATAGTAATCAGAATTAATTTTACCTACTTTGGTCTAGTTCATTTCTTAAGTATATAGGAACAGCCAATTTCAATTATCTGTCATTGTTATTTGGCACATTATTTTCCTAAGACCACATTAAAAAAAAAATTTCATAGTACATAAAAATAGCAGTCTGGTTCCCCAATGTTCTCTCCATTGTTTCTTTTGTAAATACAACCAGCTTCATCTTACAACTGTCCCAGTTTCAAAAGTAGTTGATAGCTGACTGGAAAGGAAAGCTGAAACTATTACGGTATGTGTGTTAAGCACTTTTAGCTCGTCACTTCAGTACTGAAGCATTGATGTTATTATTATTATTAGGCTAGTTGTTTTCATCGATGATGTACTTTTGATCTTGGAAAGTGGGAAATAGTCACATTTTATCTTTTAACAAGAGGCCAGAGTTGACCGAATATCTCGGTTAGTTTACATGACTTTACAGTTGACCATTTTACCAAACAGGCTCATTTAGTATTGTAAGAACACTTCCAATGTAAACTATCTCCAAGCTTCTGTGCTGTTGATTTTGCCAATTTTACTATGTCCTGATAAAATGTTTTCGAAAGATAAAGACATAATTGATTAGTTGTTAATCATTATCATCCAGATCTTGACAATAATAAATGCAAGAGATTAAAAATATAGTTTCAGAAGCCATGGTCAGATATATCACATCATTTATATGCATGGATCTCACTTGCATTTGAAACTGACCAAGTTGTGATAGAAGCCCATTTTCCAGTTTTCATCAAAATCTGATCAGAATTATGGTTAAAGGCTTAGCCAATCACATGCAAGTTAATCTCATAAATTAATCTCATAAATATAAGATGCTGTATAATGCAGTTCCCATTCAAAGGTAGTATTCTTTGTGACCTGTGCATTATATTTTCAGGAAATTGAATCTGCACCACCCCTTTATTAAACAAGTGCGGCAAAACAAGAACAAAGTTCTTTGTCTTGTAACTGGAGTTGTCCATTTGACAGAAGAGGGCCATATTAACAGGGAGACCGCATTGGATGCAAAGGCTGAGGCTTCAGCAAAGGTATGGTCAAATCTGCTATGTAACCACTTGTAAATCAAACTTTATTGTTTCAAAATTAGTGGTACATTAGATTTGGAACTGTTTCCATGAAGACTTCTGGCTTAGCATGTTCTGAATCTTAAATAATGATTCTACGTAAAATATCATTTATGGTTTGTTTTTTTTAAAAATATGTTCAGGAAATCATGATGTTAACAAATCTATTAGTTTTATTCAACTTATTTTAGCCCAAGTCAAGCATTCTGGCAGTCTCCATGTGTATGTTAGTTCCAACCATGCATTATGGGTATGTCAGTGCACATGCTGGACCAGACAGAGCTTTCTGGTAGCCGCCATGCATACATTAGCACAAATAAAGCATTCTGGCTGCATCCAAATATATGTTAACCTAAAACAAGCATTCTGATAGTCTCAATATCAATATATATATATTCAGGGGTCACGCTACCAGGCGAAGTGGGCGACAAAGTCGCCTAAAAAATGTAAACTTCGCCTCCTTCTGTTAGGAGAGCGAAAACGTCGACTGAAAATACTTTTTGAGATGCCCCCTTGCCTTAGCCAAGTTAATTCCAGTATTGTGCTGTAGCGAAATGTATTCATCGGTAGCTAGGCCTAGTTTTTTATATCAATTACACTGACAAACAAACTCTTGCACCTTCACAGGCATGTTGTTTTGATAGCTGATTGACCATTAACCCTTTCTCGAGCAAGTTTGCAACTATCACAGCCCGATTTCCGCATGTTATCCTTTGATGATAAAAACATACAGACTTGTGTATCGAAAATTTAGCAATAGAATGTAAATAGCAATTTGTGTTTTAAGACCAGAATCAGTGATCTCGATATTTTAACTGCCTCTTGTACACTATTTCATCATAAAACTAGTTTGAAACTTAAGTGAATCAGTAACGGGGAAATAATGGCGGACATCGCTATGTCTGGGAAGTAGGCCTACCAGTTTATTAGATTGTTTTCATAAATCATCGGGCAAATATATTCAGAAAAATATACAATTCATAGAAAGCAAAGCCTAGGTATAAAGTTATTTAAGATTTAACTTTCAAATGCAATTATGTAGGTAAGAAAGGTATGGGGCAATGCTATGTTGTGGAATTCGCGAGAAGCTTTGTAAGGTCCAAGTTGTTTTCTGGCTTGACTCGTGTCTGTGAAATTACGGAAAAAAGCAGCAAAGCAGATACTTTTTAACCAATGCCTAAACTTGCAACAAGTACATAGACAAATAAATAAACCATAAGTTTGCAATCCTATCATTAATGACTGTTGTAATGAAGCTATATAATGTGACTGATTACATTACGAAAACACCGCCTAAAAACAGATGCACTCACGTCTGTGTTGATTCGGTTGGAACAATGGTTTAGCTTAAATATCGACTATAAAGGAGCCATGTCTGCAATTTTATTCATTTTAGCGTGTTATGTATGAATAGTTAAGGTAATGTTTTACCCAAAACAAAGAAATGAGGATGAACAGTATAATCTGAAGACACGTGTGCATTGCCCTCATGTACATAGTACAGGGGTTGTTTCAAAAGCTTTTAAAAATCTTTGTAAGTGCCATTATTGTGAACCCTAGGAGAATGGACTCCTTCCTACAGAGACGTCCGTAGGGAGGAGGTAGTCATTGCAAGAATTCGAATCGGCCATACGTATTTAACCCACTCCTATATACTAAAAGGAGAAGACCCACCAGAGTGCATATCTTGCAATGAACCATTCACTGTTAAGCACTTTATGTTGGAGTGTTTCGACCTCCAACCTACGCGTAATCATTATTACAATGTGCATGACATTAGGGAGCTCTTTGATACAGTTAGCATTTCGTATATTATAGACTTCCTGAAGGAAGTAAATATTTATCATAAGTTATAGCTTTTATGCTATCAACTTAAACAGTTTTATGTGCTGTATATACCGTCGCTAGATTTTAATTACCTTTCATCTGTTTTCGTTGTCATACATCATTTGCACTCCCCATTGATCAGGAAACTTTATTTATCACCGTTACCATTTTATTGTTTTACCTTCAACTGTTTGGTTTTGTATCGTTGGTCGATACGTAATCTTTTACCACTTTTAAATAATGAAAGATATAACCTTTTGTATGGCGCTAAATAGTCTCATAGTGCTGGTGCGCCGTAAAAAATTCAATCAACCAACCAACCATTATTGTGAACTTTTAGAAGGTATACAAATTTTTAAACAAAATTGATTAAGGGTAGTTGATTAAGCTTTTTTACTAACTTGCAATTACAATAATGTGGTTTCAATGTGGTTTTTATTATTCTCTTTTAGAATCATATGGCCAGAATAACTCTGAAAGTGTTCTACTTGAAAATAAAGTATTGCTTAAATCCAATGTTAAATGAAAATATGAATACTGGGAAACAGAGGGCATACTCCAATTAAGTGAACACACATTA
>JAECUM010039921.1:0-41377 GCA_016617855.1 Megalonaias nervosa | reverse complement strand
TGCTCTGATAAAATTCCTGGACAGACATTCACTTGAATTTAATGTTACTGTGATTCAACAAAAGACTATTGATTCATCAGCATTATATCGGTTACAATAAACATGTCAACATCTTCAGCTTTAGATTTAATTTGGGCTTCTATTAAATTTTAGTCAGCATTTTAAATTATTAGGAATTGTGTCTGGTATTCTTGGATTATTTTGGAATTTAAGTAGCAATACCGTAAGTTCTCTTTTCTCGTTTTCTCTTTGTGTTCTAGAGAAATAAATTATTTGTTGAATTTAAAAAGCTTGTTTCTTTTAACTTTGTTCTGTTACTTAATTTAAGACCATAGACTCGTAACACGTACATCACATGCAATCTACACTGGTCTTTTTACGTTATTTTCGGAGGCACTCGGATAGGAATGAACGGTAAATAAATGCAGCACCTTCAGCCTGGAGAAGCTTTGATGGCTGTATAGAGTATACCATGTATTTATCATCACTACCAATTAGGGGAAAGGATATGATGAAAATAACTATGGTTTGTACATCATTGGTCTAATATCAATCGAAATTAATCTCTTCCTGTCGTGAAACCTTACCATATGCTCCAGAGTATGAGACACAGATGCTGAGGTATTTATTTAGACCGCGACTTCACATAAAATTTGCGCAGAATATGCCATGGACGCCATCTTTGAACATATATCCGCCAATTTCAATGATTCCAGCCACTTAAATAATAATAGCAATAATGATGATTGTCATATATATTTACTTTGTATTGTTTTTGCTTTTCTCCACGATTATGTTATGCATATATGTATTTTGTAATTGATATTTGTCAGAAATAAAGGGTCTACCTTACTAGTGACATTAATTTTATAAACAATAAAATACATAGCTAATTCTTCCCTATGATTACAGATCTTTAAATATTCAGATCATTATTAACGGAGGTAAACATGTTTACTTATCTCTGAGCTTAGGATATTATTTGTTCACTCGGAATGAATGTCTTGGTCTGGTAGACAATTTAGAATCTTTTAGAAAAGGAGTATGACCTCCATCCGGGTTCTGCTATTGCGTCGTAGATTTTATTAAATTTTGCTTGCTTCAAGTTAATCATTCCTAACTTAACATTCGAAGCGAAATCTGTCTTATAGTTGTTTTCAGTTTTCATTTGAGTTATTTATGTATTTACGTTATTCATTGGAATTAAAAAATTATCTAAAGTGTCCTTATACCCTTATGATTATTAAAGTGTAAAACATCCTGCACACAATTTTGGATTTTGTTTCAAGAGTTCGTTCTCGTGGCTTCCCAGAATAAATGGTATGCACACATGTGAACTAAATATATATATATATATATATATATATATATATATATATATATATATATATATATAAAATATATATATATATATATATATATATATATATATATATATATATATATATATATATATATATATGTGAGACACATTGCAAAGTTTAAAACAAAATCCGATCTTGCAGGGGACTATTGTTTCGTTTTAGACCATTCTTTCATCAAAGACAATATGACATTCCAATATCAACAGTGCCGTTGGAGAATATTAAATTAAGATGCAAGCATTGCTTACATCGGACTAAGATGTATCATATATATATATTGTGAGTCACACATTTGTATATTATATAATGATACATCAACAGGATCTATATATGATTCATCTTAACAATAAAGCGAATTACATTTCAGGTTTCAATGAAGTGTTCTCGCAGTGTAACAAAACCAAACTGGAACCGTGTCTGAATACTCTTGGCAATGCATATGGAGATAGTTCAAATTTTGACTTTCAATCTATCATCAATAAATATTGCAGGTAAAAAAATACATCTATTTTAAATGTCGTAAACTTTCAAACAATTGCATGTTTATCGATGGTGTAGTACTTAATATGCATTATGTTCGTAGGTATTTACAGATATGTGTATCTTCATTGATGTGTACATATAAGGGTGTATGAGGGTAGGTATGTAGTTTATCAAGTAGGTAGCTTGGAAAATGTCTGGACAATGAATTGGTCGACCAGAAATATACATACACAAGATAATAATTTCGCATGTTCGGGATTTTAGCAGATTAACCATACTCAAATATTTGTTCCAACAATGATAGAAATAAGAACAACACATCAATAAGAGTGTCTATTGAACAAACGTTTTCGACATTATCAAGGGGTCAATATTACTGTATACAGGAGTACAAATGGATAAGTAACCAGTCAAAACATTGTGATTGACATAATTTCCATGCTGGAAAGAGGGGTGGGTGGGTGGTGTGATTTGGATTTTTAACGTAGCTTTAACAATTTTTCAGTTGTATCGCTACGATGTTTGCAGTGTGGCAGTTTATAGCGATGTCTACCACTGAGGCATCATGCCGCAAACATGTAACACGATGTCCCATCCAGTCACATTATACTGACACAATGCCGACAAGTCCTAACACCAACCACTTAGTGCAGAACGCTAAGCAAGGTAACTGTTAGTACCATTTTTAGAAGTCTTTGGTATGACTCAGCCGGGGATCGAACCCACGACCTCCCGCATCCGAGGCGGACACTCTAACCATCAGGCCACCGGTGCGGTCTACTTGAAAGGATACGAGTCCAAAGCAACCATTTGCATTTGAGAAGAAAATTAGTATATTTAGTATACACTTGTTCATGCATATCGTCAACTAATATCGGTGTGAGGGCGAATCACATGTTTAATTATCAGTGTGGCATTGTGGAATTTAGAACACCAATATCCAGACTGGTAACTGAACACCAATATCCAGACTGGTAACTGGAATGTAGAACACCAATTTCCAGACTGGTAACTGTGAGTTAGAACACCAATACCCAGACTGGTAACTAGAATACCAATACCCAGATGGGTAACTGGAATGTAGAACGCCAACACCCAGACTGGTAACTGGAATGTAGAATACCAATTTTCCAGACTCTCAGGTGGATTTTAATACAAATACAAAGACTGGTAGGCGGAGTGTTTAATACTAATACCCAGACTAGAAGTGTTGAAATTAGAAAGCAGATTTCCAGACTCGCAGGTGGAATATAATATCAATTCCAAGAGTGGCAAGTTAAATTTAGAATCCCAATGCCCAGCTAGCCGGGCGGAATTTAGAATAGCAATATCTAGAATGGTATGTGCAATTTAGAATACGATATATATATATATATATATATATATATATATATATATATATATATATATATATACTGGCAGGTGATATTTAATACCAGTAGTTACGATGGAACCTAGCATACCAATAACTAGACTGGCGAGTGTCATTGAGAATAGCAGTTCACAGCCTGGTAGTGTTTCATTTATATTTACAACACTCACAGTTGAAGTGTGCATCTTTAGCATATCAATAATCTGAAAGGCAGGCTAAATTTAATGTCATTACCCCACTGATAGATTAAATTGAATGTCACTGCCCTGACAGGCAGGTTAAATTTAATATCAGTACTCCGTCTGCAGGCGTCATTTAGCAGACTGGTAGTGTGGATTTAGAATACCAATAGTCAAACTGGTAGTGTGGATTTTAGCATAGCAATAGTCAGACTGGTAGTGTCGAATTTTGAATGCCAATAGTCAGACTAGTAGTGTAAAATTTAGGATACCAATAGTCAGACTGGTAGTGTGAAATTCAGAATATCAATAGTCAGACTGGTAGTGTCGAATTTAGAATACCAATAGTCAGACTGGTAGTGTGGAATTCAGAATACCAGTAGTCAGACTAGTAATGTGGAATGCAGAATACCAATAGTCTGACTGGTAGTGTGAAATTCAGTATATCCATAGTCCGACTAGTAGTGTAAAATTCAGAATACCAATAGTCAGACCGGTAGTGTGGAATTCAGAATACCAATAGTCAAACTAACAATGTGGAATTTATAATACCATTAACCAGGCTGGCAAAGTGGAAAATAATAATCCAGATACTCAGACAGACACGTGGAGTTTAGAATATCAATACCATATTGATAGTGTGGAATATAAAATACCCATAACCAGACTGCCTGGTGGGATTCAGGATGTCAATACCCTGACTGGCAGTGTGTTATTTTTAATGTCAATACCACAACTGTGATATGGAATTTAGAATACGAATGAAAAGCCGAATTCTGTCAGAGGACACTATTATAATTCTTGGGGTTTTAAAACTAAAAGCTAGACTTTCACCAAGGAATTATGACAACATATTTCTTAATTCAGAAGGTATTGTAGTATCAAAGTTTTTTCACTGCATCCATAAGAGGAAATGACAGTGTCATGGGTTAAAAGGATCTCATCCCCTGAGGCAAAGAAAACTTTTTAAACAAATATATAAAATCCTAGAGCTTGTTTCAAGAAATGTATATCCTAATTCTCAAACGTCGGTAATTTTGACAGTGTTAACCTTTACGTTTAAATCGATTGAAAGCGTTCATACTGATAATGCAATATCTTATGATATATATATACATACATACATATTTACATACATACATACATACATACATACATACATACATATTTGCATACATACATACATACATACATACATGCGTGCATGCATGAATACATGCATACATACATACATACATACACAAACAGATACATACGTACATGCATACAGACATACATACATACATACATGCATGCATGCATGCACACATACATACATACATACATACATACATACATACATACATACATACATGCATGCATGCATACATACACACATACATACATACATACACACATACATATAAATTAAAAGCAATTAAAACAAATACCTGAAGGGTCTTTGTTTAACATATTAGCCTAACTTTTTTCTTCTCTTTTCTCTTTATATCTAAGCCAGTGCGACTATATACCCGAAAATAACTATAATTCCTTAATGTTAATTTTCTAATTTTCAATGAATAAGCTTATATTTAAATTATTGATGATTAATATTTTAAATTTAATAATCTTTTCGAAATGTAGTCCTTCAATCCAAAGTGCCATTATTTGTTTACTGCACGAGATGGTGCTATGTCCTGAGTACCTGGCCAACTTAAATGTCGCACAGAGGAGTTTCCTGCAAAATACATCAATCAACGATCTCAATGCGTCTTGCCGCAACATTCAAAGTAATTATTTGCCATTTATGTTGATTATTTCCACTTTCTGCTCGATTTTTAATAAATGGGTTTTGAGGCCAGAGCATATATGTATGTCTTCTGTTGGCTACGTTCGTCCGTCACAAGGCTCTCCATTTCACAATCGCTGGGAACGTCAACTGACAAATAAAATTGTTATATCTCATTGTCACTAGTACATTCCTTCACGGATTGCCAATATATAATTTATTTGCAACATATCCATATGCGAAAAATTGTGTGGCTTACGCCGACTTCCAGTAAATTGCACAGTTTTACACTGATAAATTTATATACATTAGTTCACTTTTTTCTGATTCCCTTTTGAAACCAAATTAAGGTTTTCTGTATGGATACGTTTTATTTATCACAATGCTTGCATTAGTTAAAGTAAATTCGCATTTAGGTTAAAGCGGAATAGAGGAAAATATTATCATCTTCTTCCGTGTCGTTCAATGTCGGGCAAAATCGATCATTATTTTTATCGAACTCTCCCAAATGATTATTGAATAGGAAATATTGATACAGTGCAAGGAATTGAACCCGATAGTCTCAATCATTGCTTTAACATATCAAGTATGACTAAATTATCTAGTGTAAACGAATTGTTTACGCACTTACTACGAAGATAGTCATCGTTTTAGCATTTTCCGCTAGTCAGCAAGTCATAATAAAGTGGGCATTGACAGAGCGAGTGTTAGCTTGTTAGATCTAAACTAGTACTCCGTGACAGTTTTGCAAAGTCAAGTTCAGGGGTATTTAATTGGTATCGTAATGACTGCCTTCAACATTGCCACTTACAATTATGTCATTAATAGCTGAACTTATGTTTTGTGTTAATGTGTATATTTATCTTATGTGTTTTATGTGTATGTGTATGAGGCAAAGAGAGGAAATGTGTTGTTTAAAGTTACCTGATTCGAAAACACATACATCAACTTCATTGACATTTAAGTAGACTAGGGTTTGAGCTCGAGAATGCAACACTAACATTCATGTATGTATATGCAGTGTTTTCCTAAATTTTTCATATTAGCAGTGCAAGACGCAACCCCGTCCGTTTTTTGAAAGTATTAAATATTCTCATAAGTGGTCAAAGGTGGCAACAGTGGGAAAACAAAACATTTTCATAAGAATCTGTGTCCATTTCAACTTAGCAAACTGAGAACTATTTACTTCTCAGACGGGAATACTATTTGACTGCGTCGGTCCTCTCTGATATCGGCAGGTCTTGATCCTTGCTCAGTTCACTGACATCGAATGAAATATCAAGGTTCATCTCTCTCTCTCTCTCTCTCTCTCTCTCTCTCTCTCTCTCTCTCTCTCTCAAAACAAAAATACGTTTGTAAGTGTGACTGAAAAATTTTCAAGTGACCCCAATTAATTCGAGTAGGCCCCAAGTAAGTCTAATCTTGTGCAAGTGTGGCAAGCATTATTTCGAAAATACTAAAATAAAATCAACTTGAGTATAATGGGGGCATTTTAACATAATTCAATATTGTTCCCTGTTCAATCAGTGTAATTAAAACAGGTGTAAATGTAGATTATGTCCATATAACTTTTATGCTGACCTTGCCTAATATATTTTAATGTTGGCCTTTAGTTAACGTTTTCACATTCCAAATCGCTCTGCCCACTAAATATTTAGTAAATGGCTATTCATTTCTGGAGTTTTTACATCAGTCGTATAGTCAGACATACATACATACATATATACACACATACATACATACATACATACATACATATAATATCATATCATATTATATATGCTCTCATTATACATGTTAACTCAACTACAAAAATTTGAATATCAGCGTAACAAACGTAGACTTTTCATTTTAAAAATCCAGTTACATTAAAGCTGCAATCCACGTACAAAAGTATTGATCTTTGAATTTGGCACTCAAGGTTACGTTATCTTTATCTTAAAGTGACATTATATGTCTTCATGCGGATATATATATATCATAGAGAATAATTGCATATTCAATGCATTCCACCCCTTTTCAGACGTTCGATGCATATAAAAGGCAGGATTGCAGAGTAAATTGTCTGTGAACATCAGACGTTCACTCCATCTCAGATGATACGTAGAAGGTTCTGCATCAACTCTCTTTGGAAATTAAAATGATGTATTAAATTCAATGCTAAAATATCTTCATATTACACAGACATATCCCAATATGGGGGAAGTAATGAGTTAGTTTATGGAGGAGGTAATGGGTTTGCTTATGGGAGGAGGTACTGGGATACTCTATGGGGAGAGGTAAAGCGTTAGTTTATGGATGTTTACTACGTATTTTATTATTTCCTTTGTAATTTAGTCTTTCCAAACTCTTAACATCTTGTTTGATATTTTAATTCATCAAATAAGTTTTATACGTTTCAGACTTGTCTTCCGAGACCATAAGCTGCTTTAACAAAGCATTCAGCGTCACATTCCCTCCAAGGCCTGGTGGATATCTAGACTGTATGATGTCTGATCCTGTCTACAATGCTACCATCACATCTGGTCTTCGATTGACGGATTTGTGCTGGTGAGAAATACAGTGAGAACGTTTGTTACCACGTATCTACCATGTAAGAATAATTTCAACACCAGTACATGCTCTCGTAATACAGCTTGACATAATGACAACTAAGTACAAATGGGAAAGAGAAAGTACTAGCATATATACGTGGAGTCAGTTACTAGCATATCCACGTGTAATCCTTCACTAGCATATGCAGTTGTAGTCCATTACTAGCATATACACTCCACGTCCATTACTAGCATATCCACGTGTAGACCTTTACTAGCATATCCACGTGTAGTCCTTTACTAGCATATCCACGTGTAGTCCTTTACTAGTATATACACGTGTAGTCCATTACAAGTATGTATACGGGGGGGGGGAGTCCATTACTAGTGTATACACCTAGAATCTATTGTATATTCACTTAGAGTCCATTCTTTCATCAGCTCCAGGTAATGAATTTCAATTAATGATTTCAGCAGAGATTATTTTTCCATGCATTAATATTTTATAACGTAATGCTTACTTTACTTTCACTATTTGACACATAAAAGAAAGCAATTTGTAGATTTCTAGACATTAATTTTAGCTCCTAAACTTCCAAAATAAAACTTACAAAACATTTTACCATTTCAGGCAGCACGTGAGGCATGAAATATAATCAATTAGGGATTAGTACAGATTTATCACAAAATAGTATAATTCAGGTATAAGTAGCAAATAAGGCTTTTAGATTAAATGGAGGGTCAAAGTACTTGTTAAAGCTATTCGGAGGGTACCAGCTTTAAAACCAAGGATCAGTAAGAAGAATTGCATCGCTTCATGGAAAAGTACTCAGCCAATAAAAGCATCATTTGTAGAAAGGGAAACACACACGCCTTGGTGAAATAGAGCGTGACAATGGCATTGGGGCAAACTTGAGGCTCAAGTGATGTGGGTTTTTACCGTAAACGGAGCAGGCGCATAACCTCACCAAAAGCACGACAGGCGAATGGTGCAAACTTGCAGCTTCTTTCAACTTTCAGGTTGGAAAACGGGATGGCTAAATAAATTAACACAACTGCCTTCTCGCCAAACATTCTACTTTTCACTATGCGTATTGATGAAATGCATCAGATTATAAAAGGAGCAATCACTGTGTTCTTTAAAGTCTCCAAAACTATGCACCATGGTTCTGATTGGAGTTTGTACGCGTTTTGTAAAACTGACCAAGCAATCGTCTCTTAAGGGTAACAAATAAATGCACATCTACGCTGTAGTCACTGCGAAAAGGGTGGTGGTCACTGTAAAGAAATATATCCTGGACATGTCTGAGTCGTTTGGCAATACGTTGTTGGAGTAATACAGATGTTACGAATCTATGCTTTTAAAATAAGTAACAGAAAAGAGCGAAAGACGACAAGCTTTGTAAAATTTAACAAATAATTTATTTCCCAACAATGCAAAGAGAAAATGACAAAAAAGAACTTACGATATTGAGAATTAAGTCCCAAAATAACCCAAGAATTACGGACACAAGTCCTAGTTATTTACAGTGCTGAATAAAACTCAGTACAAGTCCCGAAGAAATCCAAAACTGAAGGCGATGACGTGTTTATTATAGCGTATGGAGTGTTGGTGTGTCAACAGTCTTTTGTAGAATAACAGTAATATAAGTCCAGGTTTAAATTCAGTATAAATTCCAGTGAATGTCTTTATCCAATAAGTTTTTTCAGAGCACTTTTTGTATTTCCAGAGACAATAATTACTTGAATTCAGTAATTTGAAGAAATAAAATTCAGCCCAATTGATCACAACATAACATAACTTTAAAGTGCTACATTTTAAGCACGAATGACCATATCCTCACAAACACAGAATTATATAGTTCTCTACTTGCCTCAGGTCACAATTAGCATTTTCTAACATAACCATTATCTAATGGAAAATACCCTTCTCGAATGATCCTGATGTTTACAAAACAATAGCCTGGATTATGTACAATTCATTTAGGAAACTCTAAAACTTTGACCCAAATAAGCATATTTACCTCGTATATTAATAATGATCCTGATATTAAAACCATACCCAGAGAGAATAATTTAGCTATGTATTAGTTGTTTGCAATGAATAAAATAAAAAAGTCACCTTGGGTCAAGCAGAAATGAACTCAGGTTTGGACAAGGTCAAGTCCAACATACAATGTTACATTAAAATTGCATGTAATAAAAAAATATAACTAACTAACAAACAATTAAATTAAATATAAATAACACAGACCTGAAGCTGCGCACTACATGGTAAAACAGGGCATGAGCTGAAACGTGCTACTCAAAAGGACACAAATGAAGCTTATAAGTTTGACCGACCTTGACAGGCACATGTTTATCGACAAAGATATAAGTGGTGGGCCTTTGAAGTTCAAGGGTAATAATCCCATTTATGCGAGCTACGACTCGACAAAAACAACCACCTGCTTTGTTTACCAGGATACACATAGCCTATACGGATAGGCGAATATGCATTAACTCACCAGAGGAGGCTTTTTGTTGGGTAGATGTAAATGTGCAAACCACATTACTAACCAGAAGAAAAGCTTTGACGGCAGATGTGGCTAGGTGTTCCATACTAAGGTGGACCTTGAACATCTAGGAGATTCATATCCACAACGAATTTCCGGCAGCAACAGAAGCGTTCGTCGTGCCAGACAAATGACTGAGCGAGCAGTAGTATAATATGGCACTGGGCAAGTTTACTGCTTGCGTCCAGCAGCTGTTCAAAAAAAAAAATGATACGTTGTTCACTAATGTACGTTGCCGTTTTACATAAATCTGCGTTTGAGAGTGGCAAATGTGCACGACACTTTTAAAAACAAATATGTTAAGATGATGAATAACATGATGTTTGCCACACCCTGGGAAAAATCAGAAAGCGCAAACGCGTGGATTTTCTTCCCAATTTACAAATACTCAAGAGAGTCTGCTAGAGCGTCACACTCTGTGCTGGCTGAAAACAGACCATGCGTTGATATATCATGCAAGCTTTATGATGGTAACTTTGTAGCCGTCCACAGTCAAAATACAAGCATAAAGTTTAATAAGCCTATACATGTCGGTAAGGCAGTACAAAAGTAGAACAAGCAGCAACTGCACAAGGTTTGCTACAACCAAAATAAGATACAATATGACGATAAATTGTTGCTGCATTTCACCGAGGCTGACAGACTGATCATGAAGATGAAACAAAAGAACATTTAAAAAGTCTTGCTCAAGGACCCAGGCTTGTACAACGCGAGCGACTAGTCAAGGTACATCAGCACTGTCAAGAAGTAACTCGTGCGCAAGTTTAATGAAGAGTGCTCTGGCAAGGCTATATCAGTGTTTGTAATACTAAGGCCTAAGATGTACTCGATCCTGATGGAAAATAAATCTATCAATCGCAAGGCTAAATATAAGATCGATAGTTAAAATGCAAAGGCATCAAATTTACTTTGACTGCATCAGAACTCACAGTGCGTTAAAAGCACATCATAGTCGTGTACAACCTGAACAAGGTATTTTTATCACTCTAGATAGCAAACCATGGATCACAGAGGGTGGAATTACCATTACAGCATATGGATATTTTCCAGTGCTGCTGAAAAATGCTTATATTGCAAAACAAAGTGTTTAATTCTTGCAAGCAATAGGTAAATGTACAGAAAGAACAGAATGAAATGGAACGTTTTAATTAGATAATATATACTATTTAGAATTAAATATTTTCAGAGTGGAAAGAGCTCTATTATGTGAGATACACTATGTTAAATTATTACAGGTAGAAATGGGGGCTCTGTGTGGCAGATTGGCTTAAAGCTCTCGCCATCACCGATCACTGTCATTTAATGTCTGTCTGCGTTGGGCTTGGCCACTGTGGGTATGTGAGAACGAAGTCCAAACCATCTCGTGGGTCGGTATTACAGCGGTTTTTCCGCTTTCTTCCTAACCAGTTATATTGGCTGCTAAATAGAGCCTTTCTTGCGCTGAGAAATGGATTTAAGCCCCCGAAAACAAAACAAGAATAGTTAGAAATGTAACGGAATTCAGCAAGCAGAAGAGGAACTTAAGAAAAACTAATCTCTGTTGGGGCGAAGTTAAGTTTGATGGCTAGAAAAATTAGGATGATGAGATTAATGGAAGACTTGCAAAACAAAAGTGAAGAATTGAAGAATATAGTAATGCAATATAAGAAATATCAAAACGTGATAGACGCCGTGATGGCCGGAAATAGATATCTTGAAAAATACCGACTGATATGTTGACATGGAGGGCATGCTGCATGAATGACAAGAGATTATGTGAGTTCGTTTCGTCAAGGAGAAGTGTCTAACTAACGCTGTATGATTGCCAAAAAGAACGGCTAAAACTGGATGACATGTGTGCTGAGACTTACCAGAGGTACCTGTAGCTCTTCCTTGACAAAGCCTCAAGTACCATCAGTTTAGCCTACTTGCTACTGGGCGGAAAAGCGGGCGGCAAAGCACAGGGCAGGAGTCATTATCTAATGAGAACAGCGCGGAAAATAAACGAGATAATAAACGAGACGGGAATGTCATTTCTAGCTCCGATTCTGCACATGTTGATGTTCTAAGCATTCAGTAGCAAACATCGCCTTCTCGGTTGTTTGGCAAATACAAGTAATATAGTGTTGCATTTGTGCTCAGAATTACTGGTAAACTTGGGTGTGGTCTCTTTAACCTATTTTGCTTTGAAGAGTTGGCACAACACTTCGTCGGCAAGTCGGGCTAACTCATTGTCATGATCGGTCTTAATATCATGCAACCAAATAACCCCCTCGCAAAAGCTTTCATACCATCTGAAGACAGCACCTATGACGCTCTGTTGCCCAAGCAATCTTTCTGCTAGTGTAACGCTTAACGATTCTCAGTCGCCAGTTTCGGCGCGATACTGCACCCATAAAGTCACGATCAGAAATGACATGGAGTAAATTGTGCGATCAAATGAAAATGAGCGTGACAAATCTGTGGCTACGTTTGTCTCTGTTGAATCCCTCGGAGGCTTAGCAGCTTTATACTTCAAGGCTGTTTAACTCACTATGCGCACACTCTTATATTTCTTAATTATCAGCGGAAGAAAGAGTACGTCCATGTGGTGAACGGCGTTAGGTTGATCATTTTCATACATGGGCCCCAGAATATGTCCTGCAGCAGCAAATAGACTTGCCACATATATTTTCTTTTACAAACTGGCAAGCCATTTCTAGAAAACAGCTGGCCACTTTAGCCAACGTTACAACAGCGCGCTCTTCACGCCACTAGTAACAGGGCATATACTACACCGCAGTTAACCTTTTATCTATCGTAAGTAATATGATAAAATGTTTAATACCTATATACTAGCATGCACTTAGCACCAATTCCAATGTTGGCAAGACCGCTGTCAAAGCACGCGTCAAGCTACAAATCTGTATGTTTCATATTCCTCTGCTGATTAAGCATCACGGAATCGACTTGTATTTGGGTCTGAATCGGCAGCAAACGTCGTAGCACATGGCTACCTCATCTACCCGATAGTATAGCTCCTTATCAAGGTAGTCGTTTCATGCTATATCCGACTAATCAGTGGATCATATGGCTCTATATACTTATGCCCTGTAGAATCCATCCGACCTTAGACCTGGGCAGTTTCTGCATTTCGGTTTTTCCCTCTGATTGCATTCATAAAGGCGCACGACGTCGAAAGCCAAAACAAGTAGTATTGTGTGGCTTCTTATGGGTTAGTTTAGGTTAAATTATAAATTTTAATCAGTAAATTTATTTGGCTCCCCTCTATGCGAACGCCACGATCAATAAAATATTGTCCTGCTCAGTGTTAATTAACGGTAGCTGACCTGTCTTCTTTGTCAGTTTCTCGGCTACATCAGAAACCGGCCCCATTGCTTTGCTAACAGGGGATTAGTCCTATTCTTGTTCCAAGAGATAAATAGCCGTCCTGTGTCTTCCGCCCTCGTCTACGTTAAAACTACAGGCAGCTTGTTGATTTACGAGTTTGTACGGCAAATGCTCATGAAGATAAACATCTCGTCAGCTGAAAATGTGCCAGTTTAATAAACAGCCTGTGTCGTGGTGGGAAAGAGACCTTATCAGAATGTCGTCGTAGTTTTATTAATGTACATTATTCTATATATAAAATTTAATATAAATTCCAAATTAGCGGATCTCTTATAATGCCTTTAAAGCATCAGGCCGACAAGGAAATTAGAGAAAGAGCGCCCAGAGGCACCAATAAGCAATATTCACCAGAGCTCAAAAGAGTGGTGAGTCCATTGCTCAGCTCTGCGACTATCCTTACAAAAACAACGAAACTACAGAAAACCACCCGGTTTGTTTCAAAGAGGAATATCAACATCCATACGCTTCTTTTCAATACGGTGTCAATGACTCTTGATAAGGATGTCGCAAAAGAGATAGGGTGTCTGACCCATACAAAAGAGATAGGGTGTCTGACCCATACAAAAAGATCGGGTGGCGGACCCATATAAATAGAAAGGGTGTCAGACCCATACAACTGGTCATTGCAATGTTTCATCTCAGGTGCACTTAACCACTGCTTCTGGAAGCCATTTAGCACATGCGCTGGTGTGGTTTGCCAAGAGGTTTTCCATTATAAATTTAATTAATTTACATCTTTAATTTCATCAGATAAATTTCATTAATTAAATCCATGATAGTTGACTGATCGCTGAAGCGCAAGGTGATATCACGCTCTGAGAAGAACTGACACTATTTCTTAACATCCTCTAACTCGATACAGTAACTATTTCTGGATCATGCTTCATAATATTAGACCTATTTCCTTCTAAAACAAACAATCTAAACCTATTAGCTAGAAAGCCCATTTCACGTACTACTACGGTGATACGAGGAAAATGGTGGGTGTTTAGTGCTCTTTGAAAAATGAAACCTAACCATCTGTTTGAACTGTATGCCTTTAAATAGAAACATAGTGATTATCTTTGTATGTTGCTTTGTTTCAACTGCTTTGCTCCAACTGCAAACATGAATATCTCAAGTACAACGATAAGTGAACAAAAGAAAACCACATCAGAAACAGGAAAACACCAACCGATGACACTATAAAACAACTTATAATTTTATTTCTTTCGCTGTTACTGCTGTTGTTGTATATTATGATATTTAAATTTACTGCCACTTCTACGTGCTGTTACTATGGCTACCACTGCTATAAAAAGAATTAAATTTAAATAGATACATCTGATATATTTTACCGACGTCATTTAGTCATCAAATCGTATATACTCAATTTTGTAGAATATAAATAGTTATTCTGTCAGGGACTCAATTTCTTCTGATTTTACAACGTTTTCGCGGCTATTACTTCGTTACTTTCTCTATCGGATTTTATTCTTTATTATTCATCGTGCTTAATTTGTTTTAATTTTCACAGATAATTGTTTCCCGCGGAAAAGGCGTTGACTGCGAATATGGTGAAATTAAACCTCTACAGAAAATAGAACACTATCCCAAAAAATATAGAGAGAGAGAGAGAGAGCCAAAAGTTTTAAGAGTGCTGTGGAGGGAGATTGGTTATAGTGGGAAAATATCGCTCCCAGCGTTAATAAAAAAAACAACCTTCTAAAGACAGATTTTTATACGAAGTACGTGAAATTTAAATGCAATTTTACAGGGTACAAGCCCTCCAACACAGGTGTGCAATTCAAGAGATACGTCACCAGTGCCCTGACAACATCAATGAATATAACAACTACTACAAGATGGTTTCCTCGGTCATGTTCTGTCCAAACATCAATGGTAAGTATCGTTATTTTGCTATCCTAAAATCAATGGTACGCGTCTTTATCTTCTGTCCGAACATCAGTGGTATGTATTGTTGTTTTTCTGTACCAGCATCAATGATATGCATCTTTTTTGTTGAGAACATCATATATGATGATAAACAAAATAATAAAATTGCACAAATGTTCATATTGTTTTAGGTGGCCCCCTCCATTTTTGTGTTTTGCACATGTTAGATTTTAAGGAAAAAAACTTCCCATTTTTCCGGACTGGTTTTATAAAATGACCTTGCATATATTGGCTATTATTAAAATAACTTTTAATTCCTTTTATTATGCTGTATAATTCACGAGTGTAATATAGGTTACAGAGTGTTCTGCTTGCCCTTATATCAGATGTATACCTATTTTTATGTATATCTATATTTTCGGTAACTTCTAGTATATGATTTTATTTAATTTTCGTAATATTTTCTATGGTCGTATACTGTATAAAATATATTTTGTTATAAATTGTGTGCATAATTTGACTCTGTTGAAAATACAAAAATCACGTAGGATCTGTTAATAGTTGTTTACACACGTGTTTACAATTAGTAATACTACTCGCAATAATAAGACTTAAAATGGCGTCTAATGCGAATTTTCTCAGTAACTGATGGGCTATGGAAGCATGAAGAGAATTTTACGTATTCCCATTGGTTGCGCGAGTCATGTAAATATATGTAGTTTTGTCGTAAATTAATCGTGTATTTTGTCTTATGGGGTCTATTGCGAACTTCAGTCGCAATATACGGTGTATATAAGGAGAAAATTAAGCATTCAGTTTCATTCCGATTTCTTGAGTCATTCACACTTTTCGTGTTCCTGATATAAGTCTGCAGTTGTGTTTTATATTTTACTTATATATGTTTCGATAGCAAAATTATTTGTTTGGACTGCTCAATGGTGATAGAGAGTGATCATTATTCGGACTATAATATTATTCTGGAGCTGTTATAAATTATTCAAAAGAATTCTGAACAACGACTTCTTGACAACGTTCCCGTTCTTGGAGGACCAGTACATATCCGGTATTGAAATTACAAGGGAATTGTTATTAGTTTAGGACTTTCATAGACCTTTACAAGGACTAACTTGGATTCACTTCATTAGACTGTAAGTTCCTCTCAAACTGTTCATGTATTACTTTAATAATTAAATTATTTGTTAAGTTTTCAAACCTTGTTGGTTTTGCTTCTGTTTTGTTACTTAAGTTTGTGACCATAGAGTCGTAACACTATTTTAAAACTGCTAGCTCCCCTTGGTCATTTTCACTTTTTGTACTTCATAATTATGTAGAGTCGATGAGTAGTTTTACATTTTATATATTTTGTAATTCATTCATTGCTCTTTCAGAAGCTGGAATTGTCTAGTCTGGAAAAATGAGTTATCCCTATTTTAAAGATAGACTAGTTCAGAATGGTCTTCTGAGCACATGAGAGTAGCCATTTTGGTCAGCTGTGTGCTTAGATAATGTACAATTTCCATAAGTACAATATCCCAAGAAATATCAGCCCCAGTACATGAAAGCAACATTGAAGTATGCTAACATTCTCTATATGCGCATGTTGTACATGCAGCCAATTTCACCTTCGATGCGTACTCTCGCAGGTATCAATATTATCTGAAGAGCGCCTCCTATATATATATATATATATATATATATATATATATATATATATATATATATATATATATATATATCAAGGGTGTATAGCGTTTCTCCTCTGTCCTTGCATAAACGGTATGTTTCGTTGTTATTCTGTTATTACATCATCCATATGTATCGCTGTTATTCTTTCCTTACATCACCGGTGTAAATCGTTGTTATTCTGTCCTTACATCAAAGGAATGTATTATTACAACATCCCATCACTGTGTCCCAACATCAAGGCATACGATTTTGTTATTCTGTCCTAACGTTAATGTTGTGTATTCAGGTTTGCAAGTTTGAAGAATATTTAATATTGTAAGAATCGCCAACTTATTTCTTCCGATCAGACGTTAGACATTTGGAAATGCACAATGCATTATGCACTTTGTACCTACCAATCAACGTACCAAACTATCTATCTACATGGATTGTTACATACATACATACATACATACATACATACATACATACATACATACATGGATTTATAGTAGGACGGATAAATAAAAAGTTTTATATCATATGAGCATCGTCATACTGATTCCTTTAAACTGGTTCAATAGATTCAGTACGTCATCTTTAAGTGCCTTTCCCAAGACGCACCACAACCCTTGGAATAGGAATCCGAGTGTCTACCAAATGAGCTATCACGACTCCGCTTAGTACAGTTAATGCATCACATGTCTCCCAGAAATGCTCAGTATGTTTAGGTACAACACTGTGTAAGAAGGAGCATATGAGCAATTTCTTTTCCTCTGAGAGATTGTGCACGGCCTTTGAAACGATGAATTTCGGAACACATCGCTCTCCCCACTGTCATGTCTACTAAATTCACCCATTATTTTTGTATAGTCTCCTTTTTCGTAGTAGTAGTAGTAGTAAGATACAACGAAAAAAATAAAACCTAATCCATCGATCCGGAGTAAAATGCAGAAACAGAGACACAGAAAAAGAGACGAAATTGAAACAAAAGCTTCCAGGAAATCCATTTGTAAAGATAACCTAATGTCCCCAATAAAATGAACAAAGCAGCATTTTCAAAAGACCACCAGGATGTGGTGGTGATCTAAATTGTACAAATATGTCTGGCGTTTTCTCGCAGTCCTGCACAAGATTGTAATAATTAAAACTGTAAAGTAGTCTGCAACTCTCATGGCCGGCACTGTAGCAAAGTGATCGGAGAGCTGGAAGTTGATTTTATTTGAGCGATATGAGTCTTTTGATTTATATTGAGCAAATCTGATCTAACAAATGTAACATTTACAAATGTTCTTGCACTCTCATTACTATAATGTCAACGTTTTCAGTATCTCATTTACTTGCAATCTAACATTTCCTAACCATATTTTATCAGCGATAAAAGCAAAAATTATTTCTAATGTATAGGTGTGGATAGGTTAGGTACTCGTCAATATTTAGGTATTCTAATTTCGAAATGTTTTAGAAGTTAGGTCTCGTAGCCGTCATTTATTCAGGATTCTAATTTATACATGTGGACAAGTCAGGCACAGCACTCATAATTTAGTATTCTAAGTTATGGAAGTGGACAAGTTAAGTTCCGTACTCATCGTTTATTTAGCTTTCTAGTTTATAGGTTTGGACAAGTTAGGTCCCGTACTTGTCATATATTTGGTATTCTAATTTACACATGTGGATTCGCTAGGTTTCGTACTCATCAGTTATTTAGTATTATAATTTATAGATGTGGACATGTTAGGTCCCATAACTATAGTTTGCTTAGTATCATCAGATTTCCTCTCAACTATTGTTTTAAAAGAAAACATGAAATGAATATGTAAGTTAATTTGTTCGTTTATGACAAAGTCTCAATATTTCAATTTCAGATATGACACCGATCGTAGGATAATATCCGATTTACAAGCAGCCTGACACATAAATGACGAATGAAATCGGAGACAAAACCGTCATGTTGTCATATAAAGGTTAGGTTCGAATTAACAATAGCATCACGAAATGTATAGTAAAAGACACTTATTTCACTTCATGTGGAAATAAATGTAGCAAGTACTTTGCAAATATGTGTACATGTGTTTTGTTTTGGATTAGAACCAGATGTGTTTAAATGTGACAAAATGGATCAGTCCAGCTGGTGAAATGAATAAACGATCAATGAAATTCTTTTAAAATACGAAAACATATTCTTTCTGATTTCAAAACCCCCAAAATTACACATAAGACTTTTTCCTCTGAAAACAGTTACATATTTAATTCTAATTAAGGAATGCACTCACTAATTTATCGAATGACTCTTTAGTGCAGCTGGGGTACACCGTATCAAATAAATTTCAGGTCCCTCTGTCGTAAACTACATCAAAATATATTCACTTTTACTACTGCAAGCAAAATCATTATTTTATTGATCAGTAAAATGAAACTAGATGTTCCAGTATGCAATAATATTAAACAGGTTAGTATTACAAAGTGCTCGCAGTTGACTTTTGTGTATGATAAAGGATAAACTGTACCCAGATGGTTATACTTACTAGCGATATAAACACTACCGCAACAACAGCGAAGTCACTAGCAACAGCAGTAGAATTAGTTGTAGTATAGATAACAATTTGAAGATGAAGAGGAGGAAGAGAACTTTTAAAAATCGGCAACAATAAAATTCAGTTTCAGTCCAGTTATAATAATAGCAATAGGGGTGGTAATGTTTGATATTATTTGACTGGTTTTTCCAGATAAATCTAATTAAATCACATTGTATGGATCTTGATCAAAATTTGTGGCGAATTCAAACTAAACATCAAATTAACGCAGATGTTATTTTCCCTGTTTATGTACGAACTCTGTACACATATACTCATTCCTTTAGTGTTAAGGGTGGAGAGTAAAGGGCAGGAAATCAAGTACCCGTGCTGGGACTGTTTCAAAAATGTATATGGGAACTGATTTGTTCATATTCTAAACCAAATAGACAAGTGGTCAATTTAACTGAATTAGATTTGTTTATATTGACTGCAAGTCTCCAGAACATGTCCTTCTAGCATATACTGTATATATCCAAAATGACATGCGTTTCGATCGAATATTAAATGGCCAAATCGAGCATTGGGATTGACGACAAAACCATACGACATTCATAATCAGATTATATATTTGACTGCTTTACATATTTGACTGCTTTACATATTTGACTGCTTTAACTGAAACCCATGCACAATTATTGATCTCACCCTATACGTAAGATGTACCTTGCAATAGGTGTGAAATAGTCTTGTGACTTCCGGTAACAGCATGATATAACCTCTACTGTTCCCTACAAAAAATGAAGTCATTTAAATAGGCATAGGACAGAAACAGTGAAATAATTCTTGCACGAAATAGAACATTTCTGATAACTATGGGTTTATCCTAATGCACATAAAAAGAGAATAGCAAACTTTACTGTAAATGGAAACTATTGAACACCAAAACTTAAACGATTCTGTTCAATGTGATCTTAACCTGCCCATATACATCTTATGAATAAGACGCTGATATCTACATTACAGACGTTTAAGAAATTAAGAAAAGGACACAGTCAGATTATATGCCTGTTGGTCATTCCATAGATGTGTTTTTATTCCAACCTTGAATTAAAAATAAAATTATGACACATATTGGAGTTAACTTTTCAAGGTCTGATGATTGAGGTATGCGATATTAACGGGCTTGCAAGACTGACTACAACTACTCTTGACAGAACAAATGTCAGAAACAATTCAGACTTTGTTGCTTGCTTTGCTTGATGATACTTAGAGGCTTTGTTGACTTTTATATAACCCCTAAATTGTTCCCGTTTAACTAATTTGACATTGTACAGTTTACATGTCGTTATGCATAATTATTGGTCGTCTAATTGAAGAATCAAAGGATGTTCAAAGAAATGAAAATTTAAAATCTGAGCTCTTTAGTAGACCTGACAATATTCAGGCTGAACTTATAAAGATCTGAGTTGCCTGGGTTTGATAGTATACTGGTGGCTGGCATGATTAAAGTCTGTGCGCTCTTGTAGGCTTTACGTTACAATTACTGAAAAATATCAGGACTGTGCGTTCTATTTGTCCTATTAACACATTGCCTGAAATGACTAAAATCCGGGCACTCTACTGATCGTGGTAGTAAAATGGCTGAAATGATCGTAGTTCTAAAAGGTTTTAGTTCAAGGTAAATTCCATGAAATTAGAATATCACACAAAAGTCCTGGATTGCATGAGATAACCTATACAATTATTTAAATGTTCAATTCCTTGAATAATTTCACATAATTGAAAACATCTTTTCAATCTGCTAGTCCAATAACAAAATTATAAATAAATCACGAATTTCCTCTTTGTATCTGTCTGTCTGTCTGTCTGTCTGTCTCTGTCTCTGTCTCTCTCTCTCTCTCTCTCTCTCTCTCTCTTACAATACTGCATATAACTTGAAGAACGATAATGCATTGCTTTAATCTCCTTATATAGTCACCTTCTGTATCTCGAATAAACCAAATCTGAATCACTTTTAATTTTCAGAACATCTAAATAATTATATTATAAAATAACTTTAAAATCATAAAAAGACCTTCTCGTTTTATTGTGCCAATCATTAACTAGGGTGGGTATGATGCTCTATGCACTTCTAGTTTCATGACCTCCATTCAAACTAAATGCGTGGCGTACTTGACCAAAATAGTTGTTGACTTGACCAAGGCAATAGGCCTTAATTTATTAATGAAATTCCACACGTGGTGTTGTAATGTACTTTTACTATAGTACAAGACCACAAATGGATTAAAGAATTAAAAAATAAAACTCATTAACCCAAAATGACTTAAAAATCAGGTCATAAAAAGACAAATAATACAGATATCCCTAGCAATTTCCTCCTTAAAAGAAAATAATGATTTATGCAATACAACTTTTTTGCATATACGTTAAATATACATGCAATTGTTTGCATAAGAATATTAAGGATGCAATCATTTATCCGGCAAGCAAACATGAATCACCGTACTTCTATGTACGTGAAAGTGTTTCAGCAATCAAATTGTCCTTTCCCTTCATGTGCCCTACAGTGATGTTATATGATTCTAATGACAGACTCCATCGTAACAATCTTTGATTTTTGTCTTCATTTTATTACTGAAAATGAGGGGTTGTCATCCCTGAAGACAACAGCTGTATTAAGCTATAATTCAAAGTTTAGCATTTTCAAAGTCAAACATTCCTTCTCTATCGTGGAATATTTTCTCTGGTGCTTATTCAATTTCCTTGAATAACAGTAAACAGGAACATCCAAACCGTTGCTGTCTTTCTGAAAGAATACTCCATCAACCCCTAAATAACTCGCATTTAAGGACATTTAGAATAATTAAGTGACATCTGGAGCTGACAAAACTGGCGTAGTTTAGAGTATCGCCTTTAACTTATCATTTGACTCACCAGACAACTTGGTCTCCTTACTTAGCAAATTAATTAGGAGTTCAGCAATCATGGAAAATTAGAGCGCAATTTCTGATAATAACCAGCTATACCCAAACTTCGCATCAGTTTCTTCTTACTAATAGGCACAGTAAACTCAGAAATAGCCTTAACCATAACTTCTATAGGTTTTATTTGAGCATGTCACAAAACATATTCAAAAAAGGTATAAAAAATACAGAAAAAGTCACTATTGCACAAGTTGATTGTCAGATTTCCTTCAATGAGTCTTTCGAAAAACTTCTTCATGGTTTTCATGTGTTCCTTCCAGGTTTTGTTTTAGGTGATTGCGTTATCGATGTAAGCGTCACAATTTGATGAACTGGATATAATCATATTTATCCAACTTTGGAAAGAACTTTAATAACCCTTCATCCCGAATGGCCTGACTTGATATGGTAAAATCTATTTTGAGTCACGAATGCTGAAATTTACTTTGATCTCTCCGCAAGTGGAATTTGCAAGAATCCCTTCAAAAGGTCAAACTTAACGACTATTTGGCATTTCAAATCCTGTCAAGTAGTCATCGACTCTAGGTATTGGAAGTTTATTTGTCTTAGTGACACTGTATACTCTTCTGTACTCATACGGAAATTCTCGGTTGTTTCGGCACTAGGATACAGTGTGAATCCTGTTTACTTTTACTTGGTTCGATGAACTCATCCCTCAACAAATACTACACGTCTCTCTTCAGACACTCTTGTATAATTATGTTGCTTTACAGGAGTTGAATTTAATATTTCAACGTCATTGTTTTTGTTGGAATGTCTGGAAAAAGTGTTCATAATCTTTTAGTAGTTTCTTCAGTTCGTTCATTTCTTGTGGCAGCAGAAGCGACACTGTTTGTTCCAGATTGTCTTGAATTTCAGAATTGCGAAGATTAGTTACTCCAAAATCACCACTACCTGTTTTCTGATCTTCGTTCAAATGTTTTGTGTGTGGGACAGGTACTACTAAATTTACTAAATAATTTTCAAGGCTATCTCTGTCAACGTATTCATAATATTTTAATATATTAAAACGACAAGATTATTCCTACATTGCCACTGAGGAGTATGAATATGTACTTCAAGTCACTAACTTTCCTTCAAACCTTATAAGGTCCATCATACACAATCTGAAAAGAATCCTCAGCTAATATCTTAACAGGGAGCAACAACAGCTGAAACCCTTTGCCTTTAACCTTTTCTGTGTTTCTCCGAAGGCCAAAGTGTGCAAAAGTAAAGGAAAACTTATCACAGCTTCCACTAAGGTCTTAGTTTTAATATTCCTTAAGTGAAGAACTTCTGAAAAACTTGTGGACGCACACATAATAATCAACAAGTATTTGTTGCCTCACTTGTTCTTATGGAAATGGCAAACACAATCTACCATTATTCTACAAAATGGCTCGTCGAATGCAGGTGCATGTGACCGATGAGCTTTTTATATTTTCTCATTTTGCTACCATTCGACAAACATGACAAGATCTACAAAATTTAGAATCATCACCTTTAATTTTCGGCCAACAAAAATGATTTAATATCTTGCGATAAGTGTGTTGTACTCATAAATGGCCCGAGAATGGGGTTTCATGGGCTAGACTATGACTTTACTGCCGATATGATCTAGGAAGAACCATTTGCAGCTAACTGACTACTCAGGTGGCCTCAAATTCCTCATAATGACCCCATGAGTCATATAGCAACAAGTTCCTTCATTTATGGCATCAGTTTCACTAATAGCCCTCTGAAACAAACATGAGATCTCTAGCTTTGTCTTTCAAGTGATTGTCTTTCATCATCCTAGTTAGATTTAAGAGAATATGAAGCCAAAAGAGTATTATTGTGATTAATAAATTTTGACTGACTGAAACTAGGAGCAAATGTGATGTTATAAAATGCCTGACCCAAAAAGGTGTGCGCCTAAGGAATAACATTATTTTCTATAAGATCATTCTCGACAGCATGCATTGCCATAGCTCTAGTAACTGCGGAAGCTAGATATAAATCAGGGCTTTTACTTCAATAGGATCAACTCGTTGATCCAGAAAGGGCTTTTCAGTTACAAAAGGATTAACCTCTGCCTCATCGTCTGCTAGATGATTAGGTAATAAAGGAACACTCCCTTGGGCGAAGCGGTTTGCTCTCTTTAAATTATAGGTCCCAAACTATGTTTGAATACACATTAACACAATGGAGAGGAACATTAATCCGCAGTCTACCCCCTATATTAGAGCTCTTTCACTAGAGGAAGACTTTTTAACAAACTCTGAGAAGCTCCTGTGAGTGCTAATCTATTACTAAGAGTAGCCTTATCTAAATTGCCTACAAGTGATATCGAAAATCACCGACAAGTGATACTGAACCCTTCGACATGAACTGCATAACAAAACCAGATTGGAGTATGCAAGCCCCCACTCTTGTATGTCTTTGAATACATGATCGTTACCGTGACCTCTTAGAAACAAGAACATTGCAACTATTGTGTTATAATTATGTTGACTCTATTTCACCCTATAGCAATCTGAAATGATGTGCCCTTTCCTCCTACAATAAGTGTACGTTGGAAGAGATAAGGTTTTCTGATCCAAGTTATCAGAAATTTGATTCTTCATTTATACCAGCCTTAGATTTGTAAATACTCAACGAGACTGAAATGGTTCTAAACAAGTAACTGTTGAGAGGAAAATTTATTTACAAATGGCACCTTTAAACCCCTTTCTCATCACGTTATGTTCTAATGCCACCACTGACACAGTTCTTGAACTCTTCAATCAATTCCAGATTTTTGGGGGGATCATTATAATCTTTGTCAAACGTGTTAGTTGTACCCCATCTATTAAACGGTCGTTATTTTTCCCATGCCAGTTCAAGATGAGATTGTGTTTCCTTTCTACAACTTCAAACGTTTTGACGATTTGTCTCAGGCTTCATCTCATAAGCCTTCAAGATGTTGTCTTTGACAACATCATAAGCAGCAGGTTGATCAGACGAGAATGAAGAGTAGTAATCACTAGCTTTACCAGTGAACACACTCTGCAGTAATGAAGTCCAATAGTCTTTTAGCCATTTCAAATTCTCTGCTATTTTCTCAAAACTGAATCAATATTGGCCTACCTTCTTTTTCTAAAAGGGGGACCTGTTTGATAAGTTTGGCAAGATCAAAAACTGAACCTGTATTTTCATGAAAGTGTCATCTTCTGGTCAGTTCCAATTCCTTTAATCTAATCTACATACATTTATATCTCTCTCTTGACTATCCGTTTCTTCATTCTCTCGTTTTCTATCTCTCTCTTTCTCTCTCTACTCACCTCTCCAGTGGCCTAGTGGTTAGAGCGTCCGCCTCGGATGCGAGAGGTCGCGGGTTCGAACCCCGGCCGAATGATACCAAAGACTTTAAAAAATGGTACTAACAGCTGCCTCGCTTGACGCTCAGCATTAAGAGGATAGTGTTAGGACTGGTCGGCCTGGTGTCAGGATAATGTGATTAGGTGGGACATCATGCTACATGTCTGCGGCATGATGCCCCAGTGCTAGACATCACTATAAACTGTCACACTGCAGACATCGTAGTGATATGGCTGAAAAATTGTTAAAGCTACTTTAAAATCTGAATCACACACACACACACACTCTCTACTTTTCCTTTCTCTAGAGTCTGTCTCTCTCCTCCTTTCATTCATTTCTGTTTTTCTCGAGCTTTTTCTTGAATTTATATCGCCTCCTTTCTTTCTTGCATTTTCATTTGTTATTTTTACTTTTGCACTTTTCCAGCTTTCCAGCTTAAGCTGAAGCTTTCTCATTTCAACTTTCCTCTTGTACTTTTCCTGTAATTTCATTAATTTACTAACCAAAAAAGATGGAGATTTCTTAATTAACCCCCAAACACCCATATCAAAGATACTCTTTTGTACCAAATATAGTATAAAAATATACCTCATATCTTTAATTCCTCGCAAGCTGAAGTAACTCGTATTTTCTAGAGGCTCTAATTTCTCTTGCGTAGGATCGGCTGTAAAATTCTAATTTGGATGTCATACTGAACGCGTCTTGGTTTCACTATTAATTTCCCAGCAAGGAAGTCAAAATACCAGAGACTACTAATATTTCAAACAATGAAAGTCAAATTTCGAAAACAATCTTCTGAAATATCAAAATATTTGAAATATTTAAATTTTGAAAATATTCAAATAAATTCATTCCCTGAAATTATTCAAATGGAATTCAAATTTAGAGACAATCTTCTCAATTATCCTGTTACATCGGGGAGCTTAAAGGAGACCAGAAATCAATGGAAATATAGAATAATAATAAAAGCACTATAGAAAGAAAACCTTGTTCTGAAGTATCATCTGCGACCGTAATACCAATATTTAAATATTGGCATATCTTCAAGGAGATGAACTTCCGTGACCTCGTATGCAAAATTTCCGCGCCTATTCGGTTACTTTCGTGATGTGACGTCATAGTAGCGACTCCATCACCCCGACTGGCAGTTGCCAGAGTAAAAGACAATGCCGTTTTGCGTTGCATACGGGTGTAATAGCACATTAAGAAAAGGTTGTGGACATTTTATTTTTCTTTTCCAAAAGATAAAGACATAAAGAAAGTATGGATACATTATTGCAAGCGAGTCGATTTCAAAGCAAAACCATACAGCACTGTGCTCATTACATTTCTCAAAGGAATGTTACGAGAGGGATCCTGAAAAAATGGCAGCACAAGGATACGTAAATGCTAGGTCTAGACTAAAAGTTGGCGGTGTTCCAGACATACCGTTGGATATGTTAAATCCTGGGAGAAGTGTAAAACATGTGAGTTATGAAAATAGGCCGCGTAAGTGACCGCAAAATGCAGCAATCAATTCACAGATCTTTTATCTACACCAGCAGTGCTAAAAAACAGTCCGATAGCCCGACAACCGGGGCCCCTCTAAATTTAGTTCGGGCCAATCCTGTATTCAAAGTGAGGTACCCGTTGGGCTTGTCGAAAGAAAAATTGTTTGCCTGAGGAAACTTTGATCGCTCTAATGAAATGAATAAATGTATTTTCAAGATGTTGACATACATGCCTTAACACGGCACAATCTAAATCAAATCACCACTGTCCTAGGTGAAATTGAGATCTGATTTTAATCAAATGGAAGCTTTTCTAAAAATAAGATTCTAAACCCCTGACACGGTCGTGTTTCGAGAAAACGCAATTTTCAGTAATCTTAAAAAAAGATTTAAAAAAAAAAAAAAAAAAAAAAAAAAAAAAAAAAAAAAAAAAAAAAAAAAAAAAAAATACCTTTTAGTTTATGCCTGTTACATGTAGTATGTATAAACGATAATCTGTAATGACTGGAACTGATATAAAACTATCCCTTGGGCGGTTTAAATAGCAGCGATTAAAAGAAAAGAGGTCAGGAATAAAATCAAAGTTTAACATTAACTGGCTGACAATAGAAATTGGGGGGAGGCGTCTATTGACCCCACCACCTTGCCCCAATGTGCGAGCGCCCATGGGACGCGCCATTTCTCCCTGTGATACGCCTTATTATCCCCCAGGACTATGGAGGTGGATTACCTCCATACTTCTATGCGTGTATTTTCTAATCTTCCTTGATGCATTATTGTAAATGGCTGCTTGCAAGTGCAACTTTCATAATTGTATTTTTCATTGATGCAAATTGTATGTGGCAGTTTGCAATTGCTACTTTCCTTCTGCATTATTGTAAATGATTGCTTGCAAGTGCTACATTCATAATTCTAGTCATGAATTTTCTATTCTTCATTGATGCAAGCTGTAAATGGCTGCTTGCAAGTACTTAGATTTACTTTCCTTCTGCGTGCAGTTTGCCAACTACTGAATTGATTCTATAGTTTGTCGTATGGCAAACGCTATGTCAGTTATTACAAGTTTTGTATATTCTGTTTATCAAATTGCCATATTACAATTACATCATTCCAACTGCTGTTTTCATACAGATTCGGCATTGCAACAATGTAAATTATTAAGTTTTATCAGTATCGTATTTGTTGTCCAACTCGTGCCGCCATCTGTTGTCATAATGGCATACTAGAGATTAGCATGGCATTATGACAACATACGGCGCTCTAAATTTCTAAAGTTTTTTCTTTACCAGAAATATTTAATGCTCCCCACGGAGCTTTACGACATTCATTTTGTGTCGATAAACATTGTACTCTTTCAGTCCCCTTTTTTTAAGGTGTACGTTAGCAACGAAGTTTTAATCATTCTCTGAAACCATGTGCTTTCTCGAAGATCTAAGTGATTTATTGCACCTTACGAAAACAAAAATGCATACACTACAGCAGTGTGGTCCATCTTCTTCAACCCCAGTTTTGACGCACTTAAGTATTTGCTTTCACTGTTTAAGAACTCTACTTCTTAGTGATATCTCTCATTACTTTGGAAACATTTGTTATTTTAGCAAAGTAAGGATCAGAAATCACAGTGATATATTCCCTCGTACTCTTCATAACGAACTTTCATCAGACGACTTCTGGTTGTAATGATCGTATTGTACGTCACCCATTTTGACGCATCTCATAAACGTCTATCTTTTCCTGAGATAATATTGTACATAAGCTCCGGCAAAAATAATTATAGCAGAGCAACATTTATAGCACATTAAAAAAGTTTATAGGTAAAATGACATTAAAAAAATTAAGTATTCCTTAAGGTTTTCTTGCTCTTATCACAATCTTCATTTTGGAACATATTTTGTCGCAAAAGCCGAAACAATCAAATTGTGGAAAATCATGTTCGTATGATGATAAAAATTTTTACTTGCGATTAGAAGTATTAGATTTAGTGTACGATTGTTTTCCAATACTTAATTTGCGTTGTTAATGTACAGAGCCTCAAACAATAAAACAGCTTTGAAACTGGTTTGCATCCTTTCAAAACTTTTGTCTCTAAAAGTGGAAATAATCAGAGACAAAATATACAGTGTTACATGAGATTTTACTTTTATTTATTGTAATTCTTACCATTATCAAACCAATTAAAAATAATAAATTGGTACAAGAATTTTAAAAATACAAATATAGCACCCTTAGGTTCTAATTATTCCGCTGCTCTTTGTCACAGTAAAGATTAAAAAAAAAACTTGAAAGAAGTTTTGAAATATGAATATAGTGACGCATGATTCCGACTAATTAAGTGTGGTGCTCTTTGCAATATAAAAGTAGTTTAGTGAATTATCTATGATCCAAGAGAGAGAGAGAGAGAGAGAGAGAGAGAGAGAGAATGCACCAAAACTGCATATTTCATTAAGTTGTTGTAATTGTATACATGTATCCTTGGTCGATGAGCGTGGTTTGGGACAGTCTTAGGGTCTTTCCTTCAGCAAGTCTCAATTAAAGAAAAACCGCTACTGATCTTACTCGATAATTATACACGGTAGAATTTTCCTGATCACAGTCTTTTTACTTGCTTTGATTTTATTTAATTGCCTACATGTATCCTGGTTAGTTGAGGGTGTTTTGGGACAGTCTTTTGCTTTTTTTAGGATAGTCATGGAGTCTTTCATTTGGCGATAATTACTAACATGGGGAAAAAACTCTCTTGCTTTTAATCGATAATTATACAATGCAGGATTTTACTGATAGCTGTCTTTTTTATTGTTTGATTCAATATAATTGTATACATGTATCCTGGGTAGGTGAGAGTGTTTTCGGACAGTCTTGTGCTAGCCCCATGACTTTCAGGGTTATAGGCAGAAAAATTAAACTGTTGGATGTCTAATTCATGCATAAATTGTTGGAAATAATCAAACATAAAATTGCTGGACAGATTTGGGGAGGCAAACAAGTGTTAATAAACATTGTCTAAACTTTTAGAACAGTTTTTCCTTTGATATTCTTCAAAGGAATAGCCTAGGGAAATCTTGAGGACGCACACATTATGGTCAACAAGTATTGGTTGCTTGACTTGGTATTAGGTGAGTGTTACGTGTAGGCTCATACAATAATAACAAGAGAAAAGAGTGAAGACAACAAGCTTTGTATATTTTAACAAAATAATTTATTTCCCTAGAAAACAATGTAAAAATTGGAAAATAGGACTTACGGGTTGTGAATATAATCCAAAATTTAATCCAAAGAATGAAAAAATACAAGTCCTATCACTAAATAGTTCTATTAGAATAAAAGTTCGAATCTCGACGACGTTCCAATATGGAAGGCGATGACGTCAGATGTGGTCCTTGTACAAAATATCAACAATTCTTCAATTGAATCACAGTTTATGTTTCCGAATAATTCCAGAATAAATTTCCACTGAATTTCGTTCTCCCAGAATTTATAAAACAGTACACTCGTTTTGTTTTCTAGAGAATAAATTATTAAATTCCAAAAACAAATGAACTTCAAACAACAATCTGGTTTCAACAATTAAAAAAAACCTATCCGGCCTTCTAGGTATCAGGAATGCAACTGACTGACGAGCGCTCAGAAAGGGTTATATATTCACCCGAATTATCATCCCGTTCTCGCGAGATAGATTACGTGGTCTCATAACACGTGAAATACGGAATAAGAAAAATGTCATTCGTCACGTAGGAAGAACCCCTATCTACTATCACTCTGAAATAAATATAAAAATAAAACATTGTATATTTAGACTAGATGAAATGACCTTGGCAATAGCAAATCGTTTTCGCGTAGCTCTTACACTACCGCGGACCAAGGTAAACTAAAAATATTGCGAATGTAATACGTTTTACGTCTCAGATAAACAGAATTACTGAAAAAGAATAATCATTACAATAAAATGTAATGAAACAAAAATAAAATTAAAAAATTTTTTAAAACTAACACACAAGCAATTTAATTACATATACGTAACATAAGGAACCAACAGTCTACCATTTTATGCTAAATGGCTTGTGAAATGGTCAGTTGCAGGAATAGATTGCAGATGTGCCTTAGGTATCTTCTAATTAGGGTTTCCTACCATTTGACAAGAGTAACAAGATCTACGCTACTTATAAACATCACTTTTAATTTTCGGCAAATAGAAATGATTCAGGATCTTGTGATAAGTCTTATTAACACCAAAATGACCAGCTAGAGGAGTTTTATGGGCTAGACGATGAATTTCCTGTCTACACGACTTAGGAACAACAATTTAATTGCTCACTGACCACTCATCACCAACAGGTACACCAGGTGGTCTTCATTTACTCATAATGACCCCATGTTTCTCAAAGTAACATACTAGTATTTGTGTGGCTTCAATTTGTGAAACCTAGTCTTGTGTCTACCCTGATGAATAGTACGTGGGGGCCTAAAACCCGCATTAAAATGTCTTGCATGCTTATAAAGTTGCTGTTACTTTCTGCTCATATATCTTACAACTGCATCCAGAAACTGGCTAGTGGTTTCTATTATTCTGTGAAAAAACTAACTTATTTATGAATCTCTCTCTCTCTCTCTCTCTCTCTCTCTCTCTCTCTCTCTCTCTCTCTCTCTCTCTCTCTCTCTCTCTCTCTCTCTCTCTCTCTCTCTCTGCTGAGTGATTAAGTAATTTAAATTATGGAATTTACCTTATCCATTGTTCCATGGCACATATATTAGGGATAACAGGCCAAATTTAAAATTTCATCTCAGGTTCATAAATATAATAGTTTTGTGAAGGTCATATCATCAGTAATAACAAATTAGCAAATAAAATATAATCCTTTTCATGGTTTTTTGCTCATAGCAAGTGCAAAAAACTTATTTTATTGCCCGCAAAAAAAAAAATTCTCCAAAGAGAGCATTTTTGTACAGTGTATATATTGAATACAGATCCAGTAATGGAATCTTTTTGGGAATTAATTCTTGAAACAGTCACTAGGGAATATAACCTGTTACGTATATGTAATTAAATTACTTGTGTGTTAGTTTTAAATTTATTTTTATTTTATTTTTGTTTCATTACATTTTATTGTAATGATAATTTTTTTCAATACTGGATTTGACATTTTTCCCAGTAAAGTCAGTTCAGTTCTTTTAGCCTGATTAGAACGCAATAGTGTTGCTTCATTGTATTTTTAGCTGACCTAGTTCTTGATCTTGATTCAGATTTGGTAAACACAGAGTGAAAATCATTGGTCGTAATCAAGGTCATGCTTCGCCTGCGTGTTAGTTGAATAAACAACGTTTTATTTTTAAACTCATTTCTAGTGTGGGAATCGTTGATTCTTAGCTAGAGCTATACTAGCCTACCTGCTAATTGCCATATTACTTTACTGCGCTGTTGGAAATAAGTGACCATGTGACCCATCACGCGGGTCTAAAATTGCGTTTTTAGTTGGGTTTAATACTCATATCTCAGTGATTTTAACTCAGTCGTAGTTTACACCTTTAGAGCTCAAGGTGCTTTTTATGTTGATGCCAGTGTGATTTAAATTTCTTCTATTTTTTTTTTGATTTAATAATTTAAATTCCCTGGTAAATACCAGTGCTTATAAAAATTCTTGGACAAAGACATTTAGTGAAAATTGTTCAGAATTCTAAAGCCGGAATTATATTCTTGGTGACAAAACAAGGAACTGTTGACACATCAGCACAAAACTGGTTATAGAAGACGTCATCGCCTTCCATCTTGGAACTTCATCGAGATTCAAACTTGGATTCAATTAGAACTTTTTAGTGATAGTACTTATAGTTTTAAATTCTAGGATTAATGTTTTGATTATATTCACAAACTGTAAGTCCTTTTTCACATTTTTGCCTTGTTTTCTAGGGAAATAAATTATTTTGTTAAATTTTACAAAGCTTGTTGGCTTCACTCTTTTCTTTGTTACTTTGTACGAGCCTAGACACGTAACAAAGAAAATTGGGGTTCTCGTCCTTGGGATATATGAATTTTGGCTGAAATATTTCAGAAAATTGTTTTTGAAATTTAAATTCCCCTAGTTTTCAGAATATTTTAAATCCCAAGTACTATTTCACATTTTATTTGAAATCGTTAGTGAAATCAACAGGCTTTTCCACAATGTCATCAAAAGTGGAGACTTTTCTTTCCAGTCCTACTCAGGAGCAGTTGGATAGTTTGAAAAAAGATGAATTGCATGAACTTGCCAGAAAATATGATCTTTCTGAGGCAAAATCTTCCTTAACGAAGCAAGAAATAAAAAACATTTTGATCCAGTATTTGGTAGAAAAGAATGTTTTCGATAAAAGTGTTTTGGGTTCGATCAGTAAGTCTCTATCAGACTCTGACATAAAAGTAAAGTAACTGAAATTAAAATACAAGATTGAATTAGAGTTAAGGAAGATGGAACTTCAGAAAGAAGAAAAACAAATGCTATTGGAAAAAGAGGAGAGAGAGAGAAACAAATGCAGCTACAGTCTGAGAAGAGAGAGAGAGAGAGAGAGAGAGAGAGAGAGAGAGAGAAAGATAAACAAATGCAATTGGAGTTACAAAAAGAACAAATGCACTTACAGATGCAAAAAGAGAAGGATGAAAGGGAATTTCAAATTAAGTTAAAAGAAATAGAGCCGGCAAGTGAAAAGCACGATCCCACTTCACATACAAATTCATGTTTTGATATTAGAAAGAATATTAGGTTAGTGCCCCCTTTCAGAGAAAAAGTAGACAAATATTTTCCTCGTTTTGAAAAAGTTGCCGAAAACTTTTAAGCGATAATACTTATATTTTTAAAGTCTAGGATAAATTTTTGAATTATATTCACAAACCGTAAGACTTTTTTCATATTTTACCTTGTTTTCTAGGGAAATAAATTATTTTGTTAAATTTACAAAGCTTGTTGGCTTCACTCTTTCTTTGTTACTTTGTACGAGCCTAGTCACGTAACAAACCTGACTGATCTTGAGGCATAATTTACAAATGTATAGGGTATACAAAAGATACTGTGTCTCGGGGAATCCAGAGTTTACAGTTTTAATTTCTCAGAATTTGCAATTATGAATGTATGTCCAATCCAAAAGCCAAATTGTGTGAAAAGCTTGTCTTTATTCATGTTTTATTCATGTGAAAGTGAAAAACAAAAGGGATTGGCAAATCAGTCTATAAGAACAATGCAACGAGACAATCCTGGTATTTGTTCCTTATAACTGCCTACCTGTATGATAATTTTTGTTTTAGACTAATTCATCTAACAATATTGTTTTTATGAATGCCGGTTTACATTACATCTTTCTTTTTCTTTAATATTTCCTATGAAAAGTTAAACACAGGACTTTATATAGTTTTTAGTTATTTATTTTGCTTTATTGCATAGCTGTATTGTGCTGATATTTTTTGTCATGAAAATATTAACTTATATTTTAAAAAAGATTAAATAATGATAAAATCACAGAGAAATGAAGATATTTATGCGGGGTTGGGATGGATGCTACAACAGCCTAAGCTGTGAGTAGCCTTAAAAACTTTAAAAGTTTTTTAAAACATTGGGGAGGTGGGGGGGATCTTACTCTTCTAACAGAAAACAATCACATCTGTAGAAGATACATGCAAAAATTTGCATTAATCTTTTTAACTACTACATTAATTTCATATCCAAATGTATCAAGCAGTTTGGTACTGTACTGTAAAAGTAATAATAAAAACAAATTGAGCTGGTTACTGGTAGCGGTAGCAACGTTATTTATTTTCAATATATATTATTTTTATAATTGCTACCAAAGGAATCTGATGTTTTATCAGTGAAGCACCATACAATCAATCATCTTATCTGTACTATAAATATCGCTTCATATATGGATGAATACGATTTTAAATAATTTAAACATGTAGTTTCCAGTTGATATCTGTGGAAATAAAGAATCTCATAATTGTATGGAAATGTTCTTTATGTTTAGATATACAAAATATATTTCACTGTTATAATTTATTTCCTTATATAATGAAATAAGTTCAAATTTTTGTAGCATATAGCTATGCTTCAGTACATGCTTTGCATGTGATGTCCTTGTTTCAAGTCATTTGCCTCTTGCTATTATATTAGAATTGGAGATTTAAAATGAAATTGGAGATACAAGATACTTGTCACAGACAACTAGTGACAATTATCATCCATGCCATCCATGCATAATCATCCATGCCATACATATATAAGAATTCTGTATAATTTTAATATTTACCTTACTTCTGGGTAAGAGAATAAACATAATCCTCGTCTCTGTAATGTACTCTCTCTCTCTCTCTCTCTCTCTCTCTCTCTAGCAAGTGAATTGAGGTGCAATTATCTGCAATTTGCTAAAACCTTTTGAGGTCTTACTGATACAAAAAGCAGAATTTGAACTGCCCTCTAGAATAATAAACATGCTCTAAACTGATAACATTGTGAATAAGAATTTATAAACAAATTAGGACCTTAAACCTTGCTTGTAAGCTGCTACCCTATTCCGCCAACGTGCGGCAGCAGTAAATTACGCGCACAAAATGTCCACAAAAAAAATGGAGTGGGAAGGGTCAGCGAAAATATAACATTGTGTAAATACATCTAACTGTATACAGTTTGACACATTTAATTTGTTTTGTGCTTCTTGCAGGCCACCTCTCTTTCGAATATTAATACTGACAAATCAGCTGAGTGTAATCCGGTTATATAACTCGAATGATATTTTAAGTAAGACGCCCCAAACATGCCGTAAAGTGGTATAACCTCTTGTTGCTACGGTCAGAGGAGTAGTCGTATTGTAAGAAATTGACGTGTCACTGCGCCATCTGTTGTCATAATGTGGCATTATTTTATGCTAACGTCCGTGATGCTAACATGCAACGTACTCGATGCTACATTATAATCATGATTTTAGAAGGTGGAATATATGTAACTTGAGATATAGCAAGTTTATAGCCAGAATATTAAAACTTGTAATAACTGACAGCATTTTCCATACGACAAACTACAGAATCAATTCAGTAGCTGGCAAATTGCAAGATACAATGACGCAGAAGGAAAGTAGATCTAAGCATTTGCAAGCAGCCATTTACAGCTTGCATCAATGAAGAATAGAAAATTCATGACTAGAATTATGAATGTAGCACTTGCAAGCAGCCACTGACAATAATGCAGAAGGAAAGTAGCACTTGCAAACTGCCACGTACAATCTGCATCAATGAAGAATACAATATACATGGATAGAATTATGAAAGTAGCACTTGCAAGCAGCAATTTACAATATTGAATCAAGGAAGATTAGAACATACATGCAGCGAATTGTGGCGGTAATCCCACTCCATACAGGACAATCCCCTTTTTTATATTCTAGTCAGCTGTGGCTAAACTGCAAAATAGCTCAAGTTTTGACTTAAGAACACATGCAATAAAGCCAGTGTGACTAATTAACAGTTAATCCTTATCCTTGCATTTATCTTGTGAAAAGGACTGCCCTTAAGACATACTTCAAAGAAACCATGTTCGACAGTGTGTGTATGTAAGTTCCAGCAATTGATTGGCAAATAAACGATACCCTATTTTGTTGTAACTTACGATGCCTAGGACGTCATTGTAACAGTTCAAATCTGCAGTCACAAGTTACCGTACATGTGGCAACTGTTTTTCCCACGTTTTATGTCCCACCTTATTTCCTTAGGTTTAAATCTTAAGGCAGGTAACACTGTTTACCGAATAAAATATTTATTCTGAATTAGTTCTTTGGGGACACATATTTTGCATGGTATATTTTGTTTTATTCCTTCTTTTAATTTAATCGTGGTAATTAAGCTTTACATATACGGTAGAGGTATGTCAGGTGTTAACTGGCCTAGTTTCTTTGGAGGAAATTGAGATGCGATTTTGTTTGCAGAGAAAATTACACAGCATTCACAGTGATCATTCATGGGATTTAAGCTAATTGGTGACAGTTTTATTATTTTACTTTTTTTTTACTATAGAACTGTTGTAGGCCTAGTGGTTTAAAAAAAATCTGAAATTTACGTGAATAATGTTTAATCTTAACATTCTATTTACTGAAGAAAAAAAACTGTCGTGTGATATTAATTATTTCGTCCAGTACCGGATTTAGACATAGCGAGGCCCTAAGCTATGGGAAGCTGTAGAGGCGCTATTTGGTATAAAATAATTTGAGAGGCCCCATTCAGACTGTGAGTTCAGACTGTGAGGCCCTAAACTGTAGCTTGTTTAGCTTATGCATAAATCCGGCAATGATTTTGTCACTACAATATTCACAAGTGATAAAATAGAATATGGCATTTGTGGATTGCACACGTTATATCTATTAATGGTTTGGGTTTTTTTTTTTTCTGAGAAATGAAAATTGACAGATATAATGTAATAATCGGAAGTTCTCTCCGAAAAATCGGGAGGTTTTTTCTCCCGGCTTGAGAGTTGACAGGTATGAACTGTCCGGGCTTGTGGAATTTCATTCAGGGCTTGTGAGTTTATTTAAGTCACCAGCCTGGGGCCTGTGCCTAAAAAAAGTTTCTTTGAGCACTGACCAGTACAGTACATAAACTATAATACCAGACATGTATATATTATCAGATTTGTCAATATGCTAACTGTAGCCTGCATGTAAAATACACAGTAATTGAATCATAAGAAGGAAGCTTCTTAATGTTCAAATTAATTACTTATAATTTCTGCTTTGCAGATTTATTTGTGGGTTTTTTTCTTTGTTGAAAAACTAATGCTTAAGTTACGACCGATGAAAACCGTTCTCAATGTCTTTTACACCTATCCGGTAATGGATACTGTTGCACACACAGGTTGTTCCTCGTTCTAGTCTCTTCGCCCAGAATTCAGTACGATCTCTCAGTGTTTCAGTGTTGGATGTATATTTTCAAGATGTTAGTTCTTAGGTGGTGTGTTAGGGGTAGATATAAATATGTCATTTACATATAATACGATTAATACTCATCCTTGAATTTATTGCATTGTGGTAAATTTTTTATTTTTACATTGGGCACCATCACTTAATCCTAATCACATTTTTGCACAACACTCAGTGTATTAGCATTTTAAAATTATATTGCTTTTTTTAAATTCCAAAATATGAAATATGAGCACCTTCTTACTGCTGTATTTTTCTGCTTTCAGGTCCTAAACACATTGTTAACACACAATTCAACAAATATAGTTATGAGCATATCTCGGAAGCAGATTCAACTTTTGAATGTGTAACCCAAACCTGGTTTCCTCCTGTCTGTCTCGCTCGCCATGTTTCTGTTTGTATTCAAGGACTGCCTAGTATTGCGTCACGTGACCACGTGATCTGTCGTCTCATCAAAACTCGGAAAAATTCGGCAATTTACAGAATCGTGGTATCTTCCGCACAATATAATCATTACCCGCCTACGATATTTAATTTATAACATTACAGTCGAATTAAAAATTTGAAGAGAATTACATACATAAAAGGAAAAGTTTTATTTCTGGTCTCCTTTAAGTTTTATTAGTAAGATTATTATTAATAATTGTCAACACATACGTGGACACCTATTGATAGATCTTATGTTACTACAACGCTCTTAAGACACTCAGGTCACGTAGGCAAAAATAACTAAAGATATTCTGTACAGTTTGCAGCCATGAATAAAATTATAAAAAGTAGATAATATCATGTAGCAGGAGTTTATGAAATAGAGATATACGTAACATCAATAAATTTATATTCTGTTCTGGTTCAGTTTGGTGTCAAAAGTGCCACTAAATGCAGGTTTGAATCCTGCCATCATATCCGCTCAGGTCAGCTACGGTGGAGTATCCTTGGTTAATGCATTGTATTCCAATCGGTACTTAATTATCTGCACGTGTTGCTGTGCCGTAGGAAAAAAGTATCCAACAAACCAAACCAATCCTTTTTACCGACATTACGGAATGAATAGAAGAATCTTTATCTTTACCAACCCTAGATCATTACACAGGAAAACGCCCTTCCCACGATATAAGAGAGAGAGAGAGAGAGAGAGAGAGAGAGAGAGAGAGAGATCTTTTTATCACATTTCCAATTGTGAAAAATTACATAGAAGGTACTACTAAAGCTAACTGAATGGCATGTTGCTATATTGTATCAGGATTTTGATTTTATTATGGATGAGGCGAGAGCTAAATAGTAAACACAAACAAGAAAACATACAACATAAATAAATAAATAAATAAATAAATAAATAAAACACAGCAAATAATACAATAATAAACACACTAACAAATCAGTGAATAAACATTCCGTCACTTGGGCTTTAGATAAACTGTTAGAGATTTATAATGCAATTAGTTGCAATAGAAACGTAAGGTACTGTAAAATTCGATATGCCCTCGTCAATAATTAAATCAACCGCGACACATAGCGGCCTCTGTGTTCAAAATGTTTTGAACTCAGTCCCAAACGCTTGTTGAACGTACCAAATGTTTGACGTCTCTCTCTCTCTTTGATAAGCATAACATTACAGTCATGAAGCTTTCGGGATTTAATTGCGTTGTTCTTCTGGACTTCTGAATTTCATTGGAGTGGCTGTGCTTCAAACATCACATCTGGCTTTTTGGTTTTCAGGTTGTGTTGAATTTGTGCTCATACAAATTTAAAGGACCTGATGTGCAAGAAAATCAAGAAAATGGTTGATGAAATGAAACCGAAGGGAAGGAAACAGATTTAAGACAGGGTAAAAAAGAAATTTAATTCTGAGATAAAAATGAGATCTAATTTAAGTGACGAGTTAGGCTCCATTCATAATTATGAATCTGATGACTGTGTAAAACAGGTACTTCCATGAATGCCATCTCTTTTATTTAGGACTAAGAAAGATTCAATATTTGTTTTATAATTTATTTTAAACATATAGAGGGACGATCGCAATTAATATACACTTCGTTTTGTTTCCAAACATTTCTTAAATCCTTGACTCTTTTGCACGAAAGCAAAACAGACATCTGTATTACACGCTTAGTCAACAAAGAAGCAACAAAAGCTAAGACTGTTAAGCAAAATTGGGATGTTTGTGCAAGAGTCAGACTCGTTAACCCAGTTAATTTGAATTTTTTTTTCTGGTGTCCAGGTTGGGCTGGTGCCCTAAGTACGTGCTTCGTGGCTTAATGTGTAATCCGGCCCTGCATGAACATTGTTTCAGAAGAAAACTTGACAAAAACGTACTAGATACATTTTGCTACTGTTAGGGTTAGGGTTAGAATTGTACGATATAAAACAAGAAAACTGGTTAACTATGTCCACAATCTTCAGATATGAAAGTTTAACATGTAATGAGTACTTGAGCTGTGTGTGTGTGTGTGTGTGTGTGTGTGTGTGTGTGTGTGTGTGTGTTTTACGATATAAAACAAGAAAACTGGTTAACTATGTCCAAAATCTTCAGATATGAAAGTTTAACATGTAATGAGTACTTGAGCTCTGTGTGTGTGTGTGTGTGTGTGTGTGTGTGTGTGTGTGTGTGTGGTAGAGCTTAACTGTCCCTACTCTTTATATGTATAACAGTGTGTGCGGCTCAATGGGTTAATGGAACAGATGCCTGAGCAACTTCTAGTAAAATAATCCCTTTTTATCAGTTAACAACATTGGAAACAATTCTTTCCTCATCTTGGTCACTGACAAAAACTGCATAAAATATCTGAGAAAAAAAATATGAAATATGAAAATGCTCTCTCGCTGGACCATCGTAGGAAGATACGGGCTAAAATCTATGAAATGACGAACGTAGAGGATTTTCGTTTGTGTCATCCCACGATATCTCTGGACTTATGAATGATGGTAAAAGTTAAGTCAAACCGACCAAAGATGAGAGAGAGAGAGAGAGAGAGAGAGAGAGAG
>JAECUM010039920.1:0-29573 GCA_016617855.1 Megalonaias nervosa | reverse complement strand
CATTGTTGCCATATGCATATCATTCCTAGACTCAGACGACTTCTTGCATACATTAGTAGAAAGCATTGTTGTCATTTACCTGTTCACGTGAAAGACATCTACCTGTAGATTTTTTTCTGGAGAAGGTAAAGGGACCAGGCATATATATATATATATATATATATATATATATATATATATATATATATATATATATATATATATATATATATATATATATATATATATATATATATATATATACATATATACATGTGTTATGACTCTAGGTCGTAAACTATGTAAAGGAAAGAAGCGAAGACAACAACGTTTATTAAAACCAAAATTTATTTCTCTAAGTTACAAAGTGAAAATGTGAGAAACATTTACATTATTGTGAATAAAATCACAGATAATCCTAAATGTCTTATCACATATCTAACAGTATAGAATGTTCCGAATGAATTCCAATAGTGTTTAATTTACAGAATCGAATTGTTTAGCAATTTGGTCAAACTTGTGATAACTCACATCAGTATTGTGTTCCATTGCAACCAATAAGAAGGAAACTCCTTGTTAAAAGTCTTGTAAGAATCAAAATGTAGAGTCTTTTTAAATTATATCAGCCAAAATGATAATGCAACACCAATATAAAATTTAAATTGCAGCTTACATTTCAAAAGTCTGTATCAATCTCTTATTAATAAAGAAACAAAAAAAAAAATGGACAAATGCTGAAAATTCGCCCTCTTATCTGCTCAAACACATATAGACACATATGTAAACAAACTAATACACAGGCTTTAAAATTTAGTGAAACAAAGCCAAAATATGCCAGTGTTACAACTAATATATGTCCAAATGCTACACCGTATATATTTCCAAAGTTACACCGATATATGTCCCAAAGCAACAACTTAAATATTTCACAGTGCTAGAACTAATATATGTCCCAATGAAGCAACTAAAATATATCCCAATGTTACACCGATATGTCCCAATGCTACAGTCTTGAATGTGCTGATGTTCCAGTTGTCTCAGTGTACCAGAATGATATAATCCACAATGTTTTAGAATGAGTCCTCAATAATCCCAAAGTAGTGCTTTAGTCCAAAATGTTAGAGAAGGTTGTAATTCCAATGAATAATTGAAACTTTTCCTCTCGAATTATATCTTAACACAACTAAAAAGGATTCCACAGACTAAGCTTGAAATAGGAATGAGTGATTGTTTACCTAGTCTTTTATCCTTTATATACAGACTGTCAACTGACCTATGACGCAAATGAATGCCCTGAATGTTGGTCATTGCTAATGGTAAAATTTACTGATTCGTAAACAGGATCAACTTAAATTTTAGTAAATATATTGGTTATCACTTATAACTATGACAAAACTCAGGTAAATATTGCATGTCAATAGTCAGGTAGGCCAAAACTCTGTCCTCAATCACGGACAAGGGTCAAGCACACAAGATAAATTGAATGCACACAACATCAAGCAATTCAAAATTTCGAGACTGAATAAACTGAATAAATCTAATATTTGAAATAATTGGCACTAATCATTTGACAATAATATCGTCACAAGAATGTGCACTTTGTAGATTATCCTTTAAGAATTTTGGCTGTCATACTAAACCTGAAACAAGTATTGCAATTCAACGTATCTGAAAAGTCATTGAAAACACATCTTTCATCAAATGTATCATAAAAGTAGTTTCTTTCTACGTATCAGTGTTCACTCGCTCTCACTCTCTTGATATGTATATACATACGCACAAAGAGAGAGAAAGAGAGAAAACTCAAGTAATTAACAAGATAGTTTTTTTAAATCACAGCATATGGCGATGTGGCAAGATACTCTAAACTTATGTGTTCATTCCATTTACCCATAACGAAATAAATAAAGCTAATCAAAAGCAGTTATCAATTATCAAATATTTGTGACTTCTCAAGCCATCCACTTAAGTCCCCAGTGCCACCTTCTAGTGATTCAGATTGATTTTGGTGACCTACTTAAAACAAATCCACATTTACATGAAAGAGCTATGAAATTGACAATACACCGAAGCAAATAATAAAATAAACTAGATCCTTGTCTGCCTAGAACGCTTTTACAAATTATTATTATGTGCAATACAACATTCTATATTCAGGTGACACTAAATTTATGCCATAGATGAGTTCCTGAGGTTATGGCGTAAATCGAAGATTCACGTTAATAGAAAGTAATTTTCCCATAGGATACTTATAAATTAAAGAAGTTCGTGGCCAAATTATACCTCTAAATTATCAAGTAATGACTATTTATGCATAATTTTTAAAACAATTAATCATATAATACATACGTGAGGTGCGCGTGAGCACATGGCGCCAGTGATGGCCTAAAAATGGCACTGTGGCATAAATTGAATGTTATTTCTTCATTATAAATGACTTTAAAATGAAAAAGCCGCAACTGAATTGGCGTACAGTGAGCATCACCTGTATCTTCAAATATTCTTAACTTCAAAGGATTCATTTTAGGTTTCGCCCTTGTGCCAGGAGAAAGCAGAAAGAAAACCATGGGAATAAAAGTAATATATTAAAAGTGACGTTTTGGTGACTTTTTCCGCAACCATTTTGCTTGCGATTGTTTTCCTGAACTTTCTTTCATGGATTTGCGCCAATCTGCCTTAGTTTTCATCTTTGTCACAACAAAGGTACCTCCATGGTGCCCATAGGGTGCATATAAAATCAAAAAAATAATGAGAAAAGACAATTATAGTCGAGTTTAGACTGAATGAAGACACTGCATCTAAAGCTTACAGAATAGGGTGCACTAATTGCGGAAGAAGCATGAGATGATCAATATTATTGTACTCTGACTCTACAATGATCTATGATTTAACGCATATAATGATGTAGTCTGACTCTACAATAGCCGATTCAAAGCATATAATGCTGCAAAAGTGCATAATAAATCCTCATTGCAAGTGTCTGTGATAATGATTTGTGTTTGAATTTCTTGAATTAACAAGAAAAATGAACAGATATTTGCAACCCATATTTTTATTTCTACATTACCTTTTTTGATCTGGTAGGGGTCATCGGGCCCCACTGTTCCCGTTTCTATAATGTACACTGCCTTCGTGTAGATGGATGATGGTGCTTGCAAAATTATTGTTTACAACTTGCAATTATATTTGTTTCACATCTTCGTGAATCAAAATAAAGTTGTTCAAATTTGAACACTGTTCCTTAATGATCGAGACAAGCGGAACACCCAACTGGAATGGATTCATAAATAAGCGATTTTACAATGCCGGTCCAAATGCATCCTTTCCCTCAAATACAACTTAAATGGCTTCTTTCTGCTATGTAAGTCATACGTTCGATGTTAACATACGAAGTATCCTTTTGAAGTCAATTGTATCCACCATTTTCGGCCAATGTACAATGCACCGCTTTTACACGATATTGGTTAGTTGGAATTACATGCTAAGAGAGACAACTCGTGAAATCCAATAGCTGTCGCTAGTGCAAAGTACTGAAATATCGTATCGATCCGCCGAGAAGTAGCCAGGTTAACTTATCCGAACCTTGGGTAGCGAGAATGTATGTTTCAAGGCTATCTCTCTAAATAATTGAAGTGAATCGGTTTACAAGTACTTCTAAAAACAAATGTATATCAGAAAAGTTGTGAGTTAATTATCCTTTTGTAGTTGATAGTTTCGTGCATTCGGGGTCTACTGGAACCCTGTGATTAATGTAACTCGGGGTATAGAGTCTAATGCTGGTGGTGAAAAGTTCGGTGACAAGCAATGCTGTATATATCATCGAGGACGGTATCAAAATCTGCCTCATCTCAAAAGAAATTTTCTAGTTGTAAAATACTTGGAGGAAGATTAAAGCGCTGAATTGGGGACCTGAGTGGCCAAGTGGTCTAAAGCGCTCACCGTTACGGATCACTGCCATCTCACCTCTGTCTGCGTGGGTTTGAGTCTCGGGCTCGGCCAGTGTGTGTATGTGAGAAAGCCTGCCGGTAGGTTCTCGTGGATCGGTGGTTCATTCCGGGGTTTTCCCTGGTTCTTCCTCCACCATTTATACTGGCCGCCATGTATAGCCTATCTTGTGCTGAAAAAATGGCGTTAAACCCTACAACAACAACAACAACAACAACAACAACAAAGTGCTGAATTACAGAGACGAGAAATAGGTTGACATACCATAAAGAGTCCTTAATGTACCTCGCCACTTCAGAGGCCGACAAATAAGTCTAGACTGTAGTAAAAGGAACTTTACAGTAAGAGAAATAATTTGCGTGAACCACGACACCTGAAATTGGCGTTTAGGCCCAGTCTAGCAGGCACATTCATTCAGTCCCCAGTTAATCATTGGGCGCATTTTTAACATGATTCAGCAATCATTAAAGACAGTTGACTGTACTTATGATACGAAAGAAATACTGTTTTAAAGGCCATCTACTTCACATAGTGTTTCGTAGTGGAACGATAATGCTTCTGAAAAATAAGATTTAGAAAAAATTGATAAACAACGTGAAATCTGCACCAGGAATCTACTGAGAGAATATTAAGTGTGACACAGTAATCACAATGAATGTCATTAGTGATCACCAGTCAGTATCGTGTGACGAAAGCTAAAAATACTCGTGGATTGTATTGCTAAAAACACTATTTGCAGTGAACTATGAGACATAACACTCTTCGCATTTAATTTAATTGACAATACACTGACTTCGATTTATGAGTACTATAAGATTTTCCATTATAATGTGATTTTATTACGGAATAAAGAGGATATATGTTATGTCCAAATATTGACTTTTTTCCTTTTAATCTCCTTTAATGTATATCACACAAAATATACGGTCTTAAAGTCAATTTACTGATCAAAGTTTGTAAATCTAATTGTTATGTCCTGGTTCTGTCACGTGTATTGTCAGAAATATATTTTAGTGTTAGTGTCTTTGCACTTGCACTATAACACTAATATATATGTACAATGTGCATGTTTGTGTACTTGCATGTCTTCATTATTTGCACGAGAGAGTGAGAGAAGAATTGGAGATTACTGGGCTACAAATTTAATGACTTTATTATTAAATTTACTGGTCGAGAGAAATGGCTGTTACATGATTCTAATGGAAAACCGGTGCCTAATGCTCATGAAAAACTAGGTGTTGAATGCTCATGGAAAACTAGGTGTTTAATGCTGAAAGACTATCACCGTGACGCAATTTATAAAGTTAATTGTCACAGAAGCGATAAATAGGTAAATTTGGGCAGATATAAACCAACAATTATTCCATAGATTACTTAATTGACTGACAATAGTTAGGGTGATTTTGAGTTATGATTCCCTTCAGCACAGTTGTTGAAGGCCTATTTTAACTAATTTGTATGCATAAAGTACACAAAGATGAAAAACTCAGTTCTTTTGAAGTTAGGTAACTCAAGTATATCCATGTTGAAGAAAAAGCGTACTGAAGAAACAAAACTTCTTACACGATGTTATCCCAAATGAGAATTTTTAAATCGATCCTTTTAAAATAATTATTGGTTTAGAACGTGTTTAGCGGCAACCTTTCGTTGAAGCTGGATTTTACTCCATATATAAAATGCACAGCATGATTATTTTGGTGGATGGAATAGGATAGAAGTATTATTCATATTCTAATGTGAAATATTGAATGCAGCTTAGATTCAGGGTATGATGAGCCATCTGCAAAGCAAGCGAAACCCAACAAAACCAAGTTTCAGAACGTCTAGTTGACATATTTTTACTTTATGAAGTAGCATGGTGGTTCATTTTATTTGTTGCACATGATAAAAACATCGTATCAACATGGGCAACTGTTATGCACACCTAGGAAAATCAAGATTTTACTTTCTCAGGGACTGACCATATATATTTGGGTGGGGAGCCGGAAAATTGTGTGAAGTAAAATCTTTCTGGCGCCAAACGAAGGCTGACAAAAATACCCTCGTTTTCATTGTTTGAAAAAAGAACTAATTCTGTCGATCATAATAGTAAAAAAATGATCTTGATATAGAAGAAAAATAATCCTTGTAGGAGGAAAAAATTCAAGACCCCCTCCCCGCCCCAATTAAAGTTTCAGTTCCTAATTAGTGTGACCATTGCATGTTTGGCACTCCCTAACAGCAATGCCAATGCAGAAAGATCATTCACAACAAGTTTTTCAAGCAGTTCTTATCAACAGTAACATCCAGATTTTAATTAAAACAATTTGAACGCTAACTGCATTTGTATCACCTTCAACACCACCCTACCCCACTACAATGAAATATTGAGAACAGCAAAGTCTGCATCTAGTTAGGACCGTATTTTACTGTCCAAACTGCTCTCTCTCTCTCTCTCTCTCTCTCTCTCTCTCTCTCTGCTTCGACACAATCTACTTTGATGTCGCTTGATTTTACACCCTTTTATTTTTTGGAAACCTAATTCTATCATTTTTATGCCTTTTAATGATTTATAAAAGTAATTTTTTGTCTTCCAATTAATTTTACCCATGATTCTTAGTAAATTTCTGATTAGATCAGTGCTTTAGTACATAATGTATTCATTCAAATCGTAATTAATCCATGCCAATGTATTAAAGTGTGACATTAATTAATCCATGCCAATGTATTAAAGTGTGACATTAATTAATCCATGCCAGTGTATTAAAGTGTGTCATTATTTAACCCATGCCAATGTATTAAAGTGTGACGTTATTTAATCCATGCCAATGTATTAAAGTATGACATTAATTAATCCATGGCACTGTATTAAATGCGATGTTTATATCTTCACATTTGAAGTGAATAAGTTATAAATATTTCAAATGGACAAAGGTTTTGAATAGAGTTGAAATATCACGTTTATTCATGATATTAATGATCAAAGTTATTAAAAGTCCCCATGATATATTTATAGCTTTCCAGATGTAATAATGCACTGGATCAGTTTACTGTCTTTCAAACAAATTAAATCTATTTAACATTGTTCAGCTTGATTGTTTGAATATCAAAACTTTAAATTTACATAGTTTTAGAACTTTAGACATTCACGTGCTGTTTGAAGATATGATTGCTGGTAACCTGTTCTGAAAAAAAAATATTTTTCTCAAAAATTTGTTCATTGATATTTCATGGTATTTTTAAACATACTATACCAAGATCTGTTATAAATGCTGGCTTGAAAAGTGACACATCTGCTGATCTTTACGAGTTATTGGTGGGTAAGGCAGTGTCTTTCTGATGATTTCTTAATAATTTTCATGCTGGGTGATAATTCATTCTCTAGCATTTTCAAATAAGAGGATTTTAAATTTAAAAATGTTAGGGGGTTACAGTTTATATATGAGAACAATATCTGTGAATAGACCACCTTATAATAGGTTTTAAGAAATAACTGGTAATGAATGTTGATCTTCATTATTGACACAGAAGCGGCAGTCATACTTTATGACATTAGCATTACATCAAATTCATTACAAATATATGAAACACCAGAAACATTACCACCGAATATCAAACACTGCATACAACACCAGAAATATTACCATCGAATACCAAACACTGCATGTGTGCCATTGTGCAAACTTATCAACTACAGTTAGTCAGATTTACTTTTAATAATCAGATAATCAATGAAAGCGTCTCATTGCTTGGTTTCAAAAGGCTACAGTAGGTGCTTGATTATAGTGCTTGATCTAGAAGTCTAGGGCTTACATGATCAAATTGAACTTTGTTAATATAGATGAATGTTAAATGTTTCCTTGCACTCCTGACTAATCAGCACAGTGCAATTTTCACATGCTTGTTTATTTTTAAGAGTGGATTAATTAAAATAAGGGGTATTCGTGATCGCATGTCCTGGAAAATAGACTGTAAGGATGAGTTAATTTTTCCTAAACAGATTTTTTAAAAAAATAATTACATTATTGTCACTTACCTCGGAGGATGAGTAGTAATTTCGAATTTTGAGGTCTAAAATGACTGCTAAAATATATTAAAGATATTTCCAGTCAATGGAACAGGATCTGAGAAAAGTGGACATGTGACAATGACTTCTACGCTGGAAAGTGCAGCGGTTGTTGGAATAATCATTGCTTCAGCTGTGGGAACATTCATATTGGTCGTACTGACTGTATGTTGCTGTCATAAACACCGTTCCACCATTGGAAGCGTAATCCGTCAAATGCAACAACTTACCCGTATGACAACCAGGCAGCCCACATGCCAGACAGCCTCTTATCCCCAGCCTGTGGTTCATGGTGCCCTACATCAAGAGGCATGCAACCCACCCCCTGAGGTAAGAGGGCAAGGTTATCCGCCTGACATGGTTGATGGTATAGGACCTGGAGGAAGTGGAGGTTTCATGGAGGTTGGACCGTTAGAACCTACAGGTGAGTGAGGAAAAAGTCAGTAACACTTTTTCATTTCATATTTTCTATTCGCAGTACCAGATTCATAGAGTATATTACCCAGTCCGTTTGTGGACCAAAGAAATAGGATCGGATGTGGCAGTGAACTTAATTATTCAAGTATCAGATCCATTTCAGAGAGGCCTAGATGGACAGTATTCCTCTGATGATATACTCAGGAAGCCCACCACTTGTCGGGATTTTATCATTGGATAAGGCTTCACAAATAAAAATTGCGAAAACTTTATGAAAGTTAGGGACGAACTTTTCTCTTTCGAATATATTCACTCTCTCTCGAATCCAGTAATTCCATACCACAAAAGTTTATATTTCATGTCTATATACTATGAAAGTATCAGCATATGTGTAATGACTTTGGTTAAGTGCAGATACTATGTTTAATGCCCCATAGCTACATATTATTGCCATGTTCATAATCGTCATGTAATACGTTCATTATTGTAATGCTAGCACAGAAAATTGTTTTAAGTTACGTTAACACTTTTTGCAATTTTGGAACAAAACTTCGTATGAAATATTATTCATGTTTTTAGATGTGGGGTTGTTATACTGTAGCAGCAGGAAAATTGTAGGCATATTGTAGAGTTTTTATTATTTTTTTTTTTTATCTAATTTGAAAGTTCAGTTGTCTAGATAAAATATAATATGGGTCTGAAATAGATATGCTATGTTTTTGCTTATGTATCCATTCATTTCTATCCATCTACTATTTCATCAACCCATTCATCTACTATTTCATCAACCATCCATCTACTCATTCATCAATCCATCCTTCCTTTCACTAATGTTATTGATAATTGGCATATCTTGTATAAGACAAATTACAAATGTAAGTGGAAAAACTAAGAGTTTACCTGGTTTGAACAATTTTCAAGTCGTGATCTAACAAATAGTCTGGTAATAATAATAATAATAATAATAATAATAATAATAATAATAATAATATAAAATTTACAAGTTTAAAATTTGTTGAATAGCATTAATATGTAAATTAATATTTTATATGTGTTAGGTCTCAGACTGAAAAGAAATTTAGATCAGATTTGCTTTTAAACAGGAGATCGCTGGCAAATATCCTGTTTTCTCAGCAGTAGTTACCAATCTACGCCCAACCCGCCGTCTGAACATAGGTCATTATTTTCCAGCATTCATGCACGACACATATTCATTCCAAGAACCACATTCATCTTGATTTGGATGGCAATTAGGAATTAGGACCAGACATACGTTTTAAGTACTGTTGAATAAATCCGTCAAAGGAGGTCACAGTGACCAAATGTAGACGAGTAACACATCATACCTCCAGAATACTTTCACACCTTTAGTTTGGTTGTACTAGGTGTATTGAAAAAGAGTTACAGTCTGAATAATGAGGATGGACCTGTGTGGACTGATCGATAGATAAAGTGAATCCATCTCTCAAAATAAATATTATACACATATGCATGATTTGTTGCATGTACTATAAGTGTTACTGCATACTTCTTTTGTTTTATGTACTATAATTGTTATTGCATTCACTGTTCCATGTATTTAACTGTTACTGCATGCCAGTAGTATATGAATATATCCTTTTTGATTCACAGCTCCTCCGATGGCTATTCTTCCCCGTCCTTATCCAGGGCATTAATGGTCGATTCCTAAATGAGGTCAATGAAGCATTTGCAGCATCGGAAGATCTAAGAAAGACCAAACTGTTTAGACATTGTTTTAATTGTCCTGTTTATCAAATAATTCCGAAATCTGTTGGACTGTTCTATCAGGTTCTTACAATGCTCCCACCTAAACAATGTCCACTGTGTTAATGAAAATCAAAAATCTCTTCAATTGTTTCTATAAAAAAAAGTCATTCATTTCACAAAATACACAATTTGAAGTATGTACAACTTAAATTTGTAAAACTTTGCTTTCCTAAAATTATTCCAAAATTTCATAATTTCTTTTTCATGAAGATGTTAAATGCATTGACATAGAATAGAGAAAGAAATCTGTGCAAATCGAAAATGTTTGCCTTAAAAAAACATATAATGAAAAATAAATGTACATTGTTAAGCAGTTATAAGGATATATATATATATATATATATATATATATATATATATATATATATATATATATATATATATATATATATATAAGGTTGTTGTTATATATATATATATATATGGTAATGGCTTGACCTTTACAGTATATTTCTCAAATATATCCTTTGTTTTAATTGTAAGATTTTAGTCAAGTTTGTAGTTTACTAACTTCATTTTTCAGCTTCAATGAAATATTATATTCTGACAAATGCGTTTTTGTATTTTTATGCGGTAATGTTTTGTGTGTATGGTCATTCTGGATGATTGCCATGAACTTCTCAAAAATGCTAAGTCTTAATGAATGCAAATGACCCCAATTTTTTGGTATAGAAAAAGGTTATTTGAACTATTTTGCAGAGAAACTGAAAGACCACAAAGTATGACTTCTACCTGCATGTATGTCCTACGAACGAAATCAATTACTGATGTGTGTGTGTGTGTGTGTGTGTGTGTGTGTGTGTGTGTGTGTGTGTGTACGGTTGGGATTTTTAACGTAGCTTTAACAATTTTTCAGTCATATCTCTAAAATGTCTGCAGTGTGACAATTTATAGTGATGACTAGCACTGGAACATCATGCCGCAGACATGTAGCACCATGTCCAACCCAGTCACATTATCCTGACACCAGATTGACCAGTCCTAACACTAACCTCTTTCTGCTGAGCGCCAAGCGAGGCAGCTGAAAGTACCACTTTTATAAGTCTTTGGTATGACTCGGACAGCGTTCGAACCCGTGACCTTTCGCATCAGAGGCGGACGCTCTAACTACTTAGGCCACCGGAGAGGTCCGGTCTTCAATTACTGAAGATTATTCCATTGTATTAATTCATATGATTCATGATTACATTGCATGCAGAAAAACATACAGCGAGGCTTAATCTACATCAGTATAATTTGTCATTTTGTGTTTGTCTATGATTATTATTATACTCATCCCTGTTTGAGGAATGAAACGTTTGGGGCATCAAACAAACTACAGACAGCCTTTCTGATGCCCAAAATACACACATACATGCACAAAACTAACGTGTCTATGTTAGTAATATTCTAAACAGAATGCAGTCATTTTTCACAGCTTAAAATAAGATTTAAAGCTGACAAAATGAAAAACTCGATAAGATATAAGTAGGCATACGTTTGAACGGTGATATGTAAACTCCTGTTGGACAAGTAAGGTTAATTGTAAACAAATCTCTAACCTAAATTGCCATGGGTTGGGGGTGTTTACTGTCCTGGTCCAACAGGATGGTCCCTCTTCCGTATCAAGAAAACTACTCAAGAAGAAGAATACCTGGAGTTTTCCCAATGCATGGAATATAAGAAGCCGAAAAGATGGTTTTCTTTACCGAGCAGAGGGGAAACTAGGACGGACTGGCCATGAGGAAACAAGGACATCTAACAATCAATAGAAATAGAAGAAAATATGATGAAACAAATGAAAATTGTGAACAGATTCTACAAATCCTACTGGACAAGGAAAGTCATTACTAAGAAAATTAGATAATGGGAAATGGATTGCCAATACAAAGTTGAGGAATGCCGAAGAAGATGGATAGCCAATACTAGTAAAAGGAACGCCAATAAATTGTCTGAATTCAGAAATGACGCAAGGGAAAAGAATCGAAAAGATAAAGAAATTGGAATATATATGGACTATGCTACAGAAAATGGAAAGAAACGGTAATGGATAAAATGAATTATTTTGAACTATTGAAAAAAATTGCAAACAGAAACTTTATGAAGATGAAAATACTCTTGATACATTAATAGAAAATATATGTGAACCACTGAAAATTGTGAACAGAACTTTTTGAAATGAAACTACTCGAGATTAATTTACAGCTGGGGAAAAAAAGGAATTGAAATTTAGATTAAAGGATGATCATGAATGGACAATTGACTTACTGAACTAGACAATCTAGACGGCTTGCTACTTTCTACTATTCTTGCTATAGCTTTAATAAAAATAGATAATTATAACTTAGGAAGTGTTTTAAAAAGAAAGGTAGTTACAAACACCAATAAATAGAACGCAAAATAGTATTTTAGAATTAAATGTAATTGTATGGTAAATATAATATAGATTTACACAATTTAATTTAGGAAAGCAATTGAGAATAGTGAATTCGAAGAAATTGTGCAGCACGTGCACGCGGCGCTCACAATTGAGAGCGCAGGTTGTGCACGTGCTCCAGGAGTCTATGGGATATGAACTTAGTTAAGCAGCTTATGCTATAGTACTTAGAGAGATTAAAAAATAAAATTTCTACTTCTCAGATAACAGAAATAATATGATCGTGCTAATAATGTAAAAGAACTGTTAAAAAAATAATAATTTGGAAAATGGAAATGGCGTACATACCCTACTTTGAAAAATTATAAAATCAAAATTTATTTAAAAGAAATACATAATGCACACGCACTTGGATAAAAAACAGAAACACATAAAAACCCTTTATATTTAGAACTAGGGGGTCCCTCAGATGATGTAATTCTGAGGGGGACCACGCCAATAACTGTATTAGATCACTTCAAAACTATAATATCCTATTTCACTGCCTTTGTGCATGACTTTTGGAATTGTGTGCTTTCTGCAAAATTGTCATAATGTCCCAGATATGTATATGGCATTATATTTAAATGGGACCATTCTGAGACGTTTGTAAGAGTCCTCCTGCATCAACTTAGCTATAGACATTGTTCTGTAAGATTACAAACAAAAGAATGTTGTCAACAAAACACAAGCAGAAATCAAAGTTGGTCAGATTTTATTTTAAGATTTATTGGCATATTTGTCCTTTTCTTTACATAATTAAATTTATATTGTTGAAATATCTGACCATAAAGTTACTTATTTCTATTAAATTTGGTATGAATTGGGTGTCTTTTCTACTTCCAATACGTTCCCCAATCACATTAACTTTAGGAAAATAAGCCCCAAAACATCCCGAAGCCAGCCTCTAAAAGATAAAAATTCGTAGTACCTGTCCATATTCTACAAAGGGCAATACCTCTTGCCATTTACCTCCCCTTGCCGCCGACAGGTGGAGACAGTTTAATGCTTTCGCTGTGAACTGATAACATCGTTCACATCGCTTCTTTTCTTCAATACAGTACATAGAGTACATTACAATGCCGCCCAAGCAAGCGTCGGGGAGCGTTTTCAGTACACGCGTCATTCTCATACTCCTTTGAGAAGTACTTTGTTCTCGAAAATCTTTTCGCATCGTGCTAATCTTAGCCTTTTACTAAAGATTACGGATGTGATTGTGATTGTGATTGTGAGAGTGATTGTGATTCGTATATACGGATATACAATTCATTTGGATCTATACAATTCATCTGGTAAGACCATACAGGCATATGCTAGATCGTAGTATCTTTATCATTGTATTCTGTTAATTTGTTTGAGTAAATTCTTAACCCCTGGGAGATCTTGCCTCAGGACTGTTTAAGTCCACACCGCAGAGTGGGCAATCCTTGGGGCTTCTAAAATGGCTTCTAAAATGGCAACTGCAATGAGCAGCAAAAGTCAAGAAGGGAAAATAACAAATTACTTCCCAACAGAATTGAAAACATCAGCACAAGGGAGACTACTTCTTGCATACCGTAGAGTGGGATGCCAAGTTATCGATCTGTCAAACTTTGCGGAGGAAGAAAGGCCGCGACCAGCGGAAGTATTACAGGAACTAACTGCAAAGGGAATAAAACCTGAGATGATTCAGGGTTTACAGAATGGCGGGAGAGGGCTTCTCTACATCTTCCCCCAAAATGACAAACCTTTGTTTAAAAATGGACAAACTATGGAGTTTAAAGGGAAAGAGGCAAAAATCTATAGCCCGCCTCCCCTTATAAAACAACTGGGAGAAAAGACAATCGAAATGCACGTTTCAGGACTCCCTCTAGAGGTACCGAACTCGGAGCTAATTGCAAAGCTGGAACGAAAATTTGGAGTTAAAATAATAGGTCAACAAATGGCGACCTATTGGGGCTTCCCCAAAATCCTCACTGGCATAAGACTAACCACGCTAACGGAAACTGAAGCGAAAAAAGTACCAGCAAGCTTCTATGTCATCGGCTTTATCACCAGAACATGGTACAAGGGCTGTCAATATGACAGACCATGCTACAAGTGTGGGAATGTAGGACACTTGCAAAAAGACTGCAAACCCCAATACACAGGAGAAAGCAACATACAAAGTTCAACGCAGAAAACTTACGCAGCAGCTGCAGCAAGCAAGACGGGGCGTGAAGAAGAACCGATTGCTATCCCTGAACATGCAGAAATACCACAACCAATAGAAGTAGAAGGAAGTAAGGACATAGAAGAAGGAAACATGCAGCAACAAGCGAACCCAGTCTTGAGTGAGGAAACAGGAAATAAGCTGATGATAGCAGATACCAGTGATTCTATAAACACATCAAACAACACGAGAAACAACACAACTGAAGGTTCGGAAAATTGGTTGGATGGGAGCCAGTCAAGCTCACCTGAAAAGAAAAAAGCAAAAGCTAGGGCCAGAAGATTACAAAAAAAAAGAGAAAGGGAAATAAAGGAAAAAAAAAAAACAGGCTGAAAGAAAAAAGAGAACACACTACGTGCAGGAGAAGCCAAGTGAAGAGAAACCCCAAGATAAAACAGAAGAAAGAATATCACAGGACAAAACAATCGAAGAATCAATGATCATGGAATCACCACCAAAACAAAATACGGGCAGAGACTCATCAACACCCATCTTCGCACAGAAAAGGAAAAGATCGGCATCCACTCCAAGGACGCCCTCAGACCCCGAAGTGATAGAATTCATTAAAGAAGCAAGAGAAACACAAAGAGCGATCTCGCTAAACAGGGAACAAATCCAACAACAACAACAAAGAAGACCGATCTTGCTACAAGAATACAAAGCTAAAAGGATTGCCCACTAGGCAATGATAAACAAATTATAATAATTAGAACAATTAAATTTTTAGGGAAAAATATTAATTTGACTCAGCCAAGATGGAGGGACTGAACCTCAAAATCTTGACTGTGAATATTAATGGTTTTAAGAATAAATTAGAGAAAATAATAGAAAAATCAAAACTGTATGATGTCATTTTATTGCAAGAAACTCATGGATTAACCGAACAGGCAGTGAAACTACTTGAACAAGAGTTAGACGCTCTAGTAATCACTAGCAACCACCCTGGGAAAAGTATAGCTGGAGTAGCAACAATTGTTCGGCAATCAGCCAAAGTATTGAACTTTGAAGAAACAAAAACAAATAATGATCTACAGGGTAGATTTATACATATTAAGCTAAACAATTGGAACATCTATAATATCTATGTTCCAACCGGGAGAATAAACCCCGGTAAAATCAAATTTATTACAAATGTAAACAACTACATGCAACAATATACTGCTGAACCATGCGTAATAGGGGGAGATTTTAACTGGGTATATTATGAAGAAGATAAAAGTGAAAAATTTTCAGTTTCAGACAGAGCTATGCGAAAATGGATAAAAATATTTATAAACACAAATAACTTACTGGATACCTACAGATGGAAAAATAAGGAAAACAGGGAATATACATATGTTTATGACCGAACTAAAGGAAGTAGACTAGATACATTCTACATCTCAGAGAATTATATTGCGACAGTTAAAACATGTAATATCCTTGAGGACAGAATAGCAGATCACAACGCAGTAGAACTTGAACTTAAGATCATAAATAAAACAAAATGGGGTCATGGGCAATGGAAATTGAATAACACGCATCTTAGAGATAAAAACTACATAGAGACAATTCGGACTTACATAAATGGACTTAAATCAATTGAAATAGGTGATATAATGGAAGACTGGGAAACACTGAAAAGGGAATTTAAAAATCTATCTAAATACTATAGCAAAATAAAAAGAAAGAAAAAACAATGGCTCCAAAAAGTATTTTCGGAACTTCAGCTAAAAGAAAAACCTCTAACTGAACAAGACACTTTAATAGTTAAACAATGGGAAGAAACAGAAAAAGAAAAATTTCAAGGAGCCAAAATAAGAGCAGGAAAATTCGATAATATTTATATTAAAGGGAGGGGTTTATACAGGCGAATGGAACTAAAAAGAGGGGAACAGAAAAAAAATAGAAGAGATGAATTTGGGAGGGATAATTTATAAGGACAAAACAAACATTTTAAATGGTATTAAAGACTACTTCCAAAATATTTTTAAATCCCAAAATATAGAAGCAAATACTATAAAACAATATTTACTAGAAACAAAGTATAAACAGATTTCGTCAGAAGACAAAGAAAATTGTGATAAATTTATTACGATGGAAGAAATAAAACGTGCCTTAAATAGCCTTAAAAAGGGGTCGGCCCCGGGGTCCGATGGACTAACAACTGAATTTTATACAACGTTTAAAGATGAACTAGCTGAAATACTAGAGCTTTTATATAATAATAATTTATTCAGAGGGGAAATGCCCAAAACCTTAAAAGAAGGTATTATTACTCTTATATATAAAGGGAAAAGGGAGAGAAACGAAATAAAAAACTGGAGACCAATTACCTTACTTAATGTAGATTATAAAATTTTTAGTAAAATTATAACCAATAGAATTAGGAAATGTTTAAATAAAATAATAGATTTTAATCAGAGTTGTGGGAGGGAGGGTAGGAAGGAAAATTTTGAACAACACATTATCTATAGCAGCCATTATAGATTTAGTAAAATAATAAAAATGAAAAAGCAATTATGTTCCTTTTCGACCAAGAAAAAGCATTCGATAGGATTGAACATGAATTTATCTTCCAAGCGCTAGGGAAATGTGGGTTTGGAAACAATATAATTAATTGGGTAAAAGCAATGTATAACAACATAACATCAAAAATAACTATAAACGGAGCCTTGTTGGGCGAATTTAAGCTCCAACGCTCAGTCAGACAGGGCTGCCCCTTATCCATGATCTTATATGTTATAGCCATAGAATCCTTGACCATAAACATTAAAAACAACACTAATATTCAAGGAATTAAAATACCTAATATGACAGAGGAATTTAAAACTATACTACATGCAGACGATTGTACAAACTTCACCAGAGACGAATTTTCCTTTAAACACCTACAGGACGAATTCTTAAAATTTAGGAAAGTTTCTGGATCAGCGATAAATCATAGCAAAACAGAAATTTTATTAATAGGCAACTGGCAGGGAAACCACCCAGGTCTCCCACCAAATCTGATCAAACCTCATGTAAAAGCATTAGGAATTGCTTTTGGAATAAACTCTACTCACAAAAATTACAGTGAGTTAATAAAGAAACTTGACGCACAAATTGAAACTTGGTCGCACATCAAGATGAACTTAATGGACCGAATACAGGTCGCTAAGACGTATCTATATAGCCAATTGCACTATATTATGAACAGTACTCACTTAACAGAAGCCATGATCGGCAACATTGAACGAAAAATAATGAGCTTTATTTGAGAAAACAAAATACATTACGTAGCGAAAAAATATATATGCAGACCCAAAGTTAGGGGGGGGATTAGACCTCCCTAATCTGAGCTTGAAGCAAAAAGCCACCATATTAAATAGATTTAAAACGCTTAATGGAAAACCTACATACCCATGGGAGGCAATAAGTATCTATTTATACGGTTACCTAATTAGATTTAACAAGCAGATAGATATGAATAACACTTTAAGTAAACTTTTAGAACCGCCTAGCTCTTATAAAAGAGTGAAAGAATTAATTTATAAGTATAGGAATAATGAAAGATTATGGGGAAAGGGAAATGACATATATAAAACATTGAATGAATCTTTAATAAATGAGAAACACGTAATAGAAATGCGAAATCCGAGATTAAATTGGGAAGCAATCTGGAAAAATTGGGCGGGCATTAAAATACCGGCCATACAAAGCCGAATGTTTCTCTATCTTCACGACAAATGGATTACAGGCGAAGTAGCCTTTAATAGACATCTGACAAACAATTTACCCAAATGCCGACTTTGTGGAACACATGTGGACTCCAAAAAACACTTAATTTTAGAATATAAACAAAATGATAAAGAAAGGCAAAACAGTAAAATTAAAATTATTACAAAATATGGAATAAATGAAACAAACCAACTACTCTACACAAATAATATAAATGATAAGAAATTATACAATGAACTAATAAGATTTATCAACACAATAATGAAGACAATTAGAGAATATACATAAGTATGGAATACTTTATACTATATATACATATGCCTGTAGGGTCTTATTTTTGCTACAACAATATACAGGGAAGGGATAGAAAGGGGTATGATGTAAAATCACACCGGATCCGAGACCCAAATCCAAATGCAAACATACCCATGCAACATGGACACAAACTTTACTAATATCTCTCTATCTTCCTACAGCACACACTAAATAAAAAGAAATTCTGAGGAGAGGGAAGCCGGTATCGATCTTAAATCACAACCGGCTTCCCCCATCCAAAGAACTATAAAAGTAAAACAACTATAAAGATATGACCCATTTGGCCAGCCCTACAAAAATACATAACTAACACAACAAATAGCACCCCACATAGCAAACACAGGGCACTATAGATCCCTGGCAAGGATCACCAAACGTAAATGAGCTTTAATTCCAGCCTGGGAAAAACAGCTCCTATATTACACTAGAATAGGGATGGTGTACAAACCCTACTTCAAAATTTAGAAAATGGAATTGTCTAAAAATAAAATACAAAGCACATACACTTGGATTTAGAACAAATATACATAAAAACCCATTATTTTTAGGCCTAGAGGGTCCCTCAGATGATGAGAACTCTGAGAGGGACCACACCAATAAAGTTCACATCGCTTCCTGAAATCAAGTGGAGATTTATGCTAATTTCATCACATCCATTGAGGATTTTGCTATTTTCGGATGTATTATAGGTGATTCTGCTGCTGGTATACATTGTTTGTTGAATATTCGCCATAATTGTAAGAATTAATTTACCTTCGAGAATCTAGTTACTGCATTTTCTGAATGCATCTTTCTACACGGCTAAATGGTAATAGGACATGATTGTAGTTCGCGTTCGCGCACTATTTCTTTATATCCCTTGGTATAGCGGGTGTCTCTCGTTGTTAAAGCAGTTAACTATCAATTTGTTCTTTGCTTTCTTACTTTTTCATTTCAGAATTAATAATGACGATAAAGTGTGCTAAATGCTAGAATTTCAAAGCCAGCGAGGATTCTCGTGACTCGTGTCTCGCCTGTACAAAAAGTACATACTTGCAGCATGTGTGCCAATTGCTCAGAGACTGTATGATCGACTGTACTAAGAAAGAACGAACCAAAGACCGAAAATACTGATTTTTTTAGCAGTTACTTTAATACTGGTCCCCTCCCCCAACGAACATTACCTACTGTTATCGTTACATATGTGAAAATGAAGGAAGCTGCCATTTCCAGTCTACGCCATCTCTGAAGGTACAGGTGGGTTGGTTGGTACAGCAAGCGCTAGTCTTTCCTCATCTTTCCGTCTTCTTCTGTTTTAGTCGAGAATTTCAACACTTTGGTATAAGAGCCATTCCGAAGTCCTTCTCTGCAGATCTCCCGGCGTAAGACAAGAACTATGCTACAGTCAGTCTGACTTAGCCTGCTTACGATATGGTGCATAAAGAAGTTCTGCCCACCACTTCGAAACTCAGTCGTAATGTTGCGGATAAGCTTGCAGATAAGGCCGCCAATGAAGTCCAATGGGAGAAAACAGCTAGACTATCAAAAGTAATTAACAGGTCGGCCCACCAGGAAATGGCGAATACATTGACGGCTTCCTCTAATCACGATCTTGTGTGACGGGATGCATGTTTATTCTTAATCTCGCGCAAGCCACATCACGCCCTGACCCTGCAAACCACTCCATTCTGGTCGCCTATGCTGTTCAGGTGCAACACAGAGAAAGTACAGAGGCAGGCAACCCAAGAACTGACCCACCATTTCCATATGCAGTAACCATTGCGTTATAAATCATATCGACTCATCCACTATCACGTTATGACCGGGGACGAGGGGATGCAGGAAGTTCCTTACTCAAACCAAAACCGAGCCGCGATCTCAATCCTGTGCACGGAAACAATCGCTAATCAGTCTGGGCGCAGTCGTCTCGAACGGGTAGGAAACAAAGTTTCTTTACCCCTAATCCCCTACTCCCTCACGGTTGATTCGTGTCCCCTACCGTCCGAGGTAGGCGCCAGACTCTTGTTTTTCAAACAGAGCTGGATCTATCTTTTTTATTGATATGCAAGAGTCGATGAAAAATTTACGCAGAGGGGCCTCAGATGTCTTTTTGGTGAAAGTACCTTCGGACTTGTTAAGAGCAGGCTTTTGCAGCAAGTGATCAGGGTACTCATCGGAAAGAGGGCAGTGGCGACTGTTCAGAATTTTCAATCTCTGGGGTTTTACTCCTAGCTTTTTCTCGTCAGAAAGACCAATAGCAAACTCAGACCAATCATCGATCTCTGTCTCCTTAGTCAGTTCATACTTCTACCGAAATTCAAGGCAGAGACAGCAAGATCAGTCTGCCTCTCCGTCCGTCCGAAAGAATTTGTCATCTCAATCTGACAGATGTACACTTTCACGTCCCCGTTCATCCATCCTCACAGAAATTCATGTGGTTTGCATACCGAAAGAATTGTTATCAGTTTCGCGCTCTTCCTTTCGGCTTGAACCTAAGCCCTTGAGCCTTTACGAAACTACTCGTCTCCCATTTCCGTACGACTTCATCTACTTCCACGGCGGAATATTTTGACAATATCCTCCAGGAAATTATGGTGCGTTCAATGCTGCTCAAACGAAAGAATGACCTCATATCCCTTTTAAATCATCTAAGTATTCTGATTAATTAAGAAAAATCCGATCTTTATCCGATTCGTCAATCTGGGTATGGAATATCTCACCCATCTCAGTTTAATACGTCTTCCCAAACTTCGGGTGGTCCGAATCGTCCACCTTTGGGTGGTCCGAATCATCGACCTCGCATAGTTCATTTCCGGAAAGAAATGGATAACAGCCAGGTAGTTTCTGCAACTCCTCATATTATTCAATGCAGCGGTCAGTTGATCTTATCCCTCTGGGCCACCTCTATATGGGCCCTTTCCAGAACTCCTTGCTATCTCAGTGACGCCCCTTTCGATGCCACTTTTACAGGATCAGCGTAACGAGTGAGATAGTATCATTCCTACACAAGCGGCTCAAACAAGTTTGGCACAAGACACCAATACCTCTGCAACAGCCGTAACCGGATGTGACCGTGTGTACAGACGCAAGCACGTGTGGTTGGGGAGCCCAGCTGTTACCAGGCCTCGACACCGTCAATGACCAGTGTAGTCCAGAGGAGACAGATCTCCACATCAATCTCTTGGAGAATAAAGCAATCAAGCCTTTCAGCCTTGGAGCGACCGTCTTCAGAGCAAGGTTGTGCTCATCATGTCAGACAACTCTGTGGTAGTAACGTACCTCCTCAAGCAAGGCTGTACCAAATCACCCCAACTCTGCATACTGGTCTAAGAATTCCTCCGTTGGTGCACACATTGCAATATCAGCATCCAGATCAGACATATTTCTGGCAAACTCAGTGTCTTGGCCGATTCTCTGTCAAGGACAGGTCAGATTATCTAGATAGAATGATCCTTCCATCCATTGGCCTTTAACCAGGTGGAATCACAAACTGCCCACCTTCGTTTATCCAGTACCGGATCCCTAGACTTGTTTGGATGATGCTGTTTCGATCAGTTGGGAAGGTCTGTGGGCCTTTGCCTAACGACAATGATCTTAGCTTAAAAGATTATACAGAAATTGAGGGGCTATAATAGAAAACTAATTCCGATTGACTCTCCCCGGCTGGGACAAATCCTGGATCAACGATCTTCTTGATCTAACAATAGATCTACCCAGGAAGATCCCAGCCAGGCCGAATCTGCTCAAACAACCTTGGATCCACGTGTTCCATCCTTGCCCGGAACGTCATATCATTCACGTTTGGCTCTTGTCCGGAGAGCCTTGCATCACAAACAATTCAACCCTTCACTCATGGAAAGGATTGCACGACCAAGAAGGCATTCCACTTTAAAGGTTTACGAGGTAAAGTAAAATAAAGTAGAGTTTACACGGAAAAGTTACACATTGTATATATGCATACCTGCCTTATCCATCAAGATATGCTCTACTGCTGTTGAAATATTTTACATGTCTCAGTTTTGAACCTGTTTAAATTTCTTTCTAATGTAATATCATTAGGAAGTTCATTTCTTACAGTAGCACAAGATTTGGCAGATCATGGTTGTAAATCAGTATGCTCCTTAGTTTTATTTTATCTTTCAATCCAATGATTTTTTTATCTTAGGAGAATCTTTTAAGGTCACCTGACATAATAATGATGATGATGATGATGATGATGATGATAATAATAATAATAATAATAATAATAATAACTGTATTTGACGATTGGTTATATAGGCCATTCCCTCATTATGCAGATGAGCCTTAGTTATCTTCTAACTGGGTTTTCCTACCATCTGACAAATGTGATCTACTGTATTTACAAACATCAACTTTAATTTTTGGCAAATAAAAGTAATTCAACATTTTGGAATATGTCTTACTGATCCTTAAACGACTAGCTAAAGGAGTTTTATTGGACATAATAAGAATTTCTATTCGGTACAATTTTAGAACTACAAAGATAACTCACCGTCCATTCGTCACAAGCAGGTACCTCAGGTAGTCTCCATTTTCTCATAAGGACCCCATTTTAGCAAAATAACTAACAGGCACTTCTGTGGATTCAGTTGCGCTAATAGACCTCTGAAACAAACAGGAGATATCAGGATTTCTTTCCTGTTCGACGATAAGTTATTGTCGTTTGTCACCATGATTAGAATAAAGAGAATGAGTAGTTTAAAGAGGATCACTGTGATCAATATCTTTTGATTGATCCAAACGAGAAATAAAAGCGACCTCATCAAAAACCTGACGAATACATGTGTCAGCGTAAGAAATAATTTCGTGATCAACATCAATCTAAAGAACATTTTTTGCTATAACTCTAGTAAATGCTCAAGCTGTGTATAAATTAGTGATTTCATTTTCAGTAGGATCGACTTTCTGATCCGAACAAGGTATGTCAGTTACAAGTTGAGTAACTACAACCTTATCTCCAGCTAGGTCATTGCCTAGTAATAAATGAATACTCTCGATGGGTAAAGACGACACTGTTCTAACTGCCACAGGTCCTGAAATTAAGTTTGATGACAAATTTACAGAACTGAGAGGAGCATTAACAAAGTCACATTCAAATCACTGAATAAGAACACTCTCATTAGAAGAAGACTTCTCAGAAAAAGGCAAAGAACTTGATCATAAAAGACTCTGAGAAGCTCAAGTGTCCCTTAAAGTTTATTAGGGATAGGACTGGCCGAATCACCCATGAGTGATATAGAACCCTTCGACATGAATGGTTCATAAATCTCCATAATAAAATCAGACTATGGTTGGTTTGACCCGACAAATGTATTGCTTTCAATACATGACCGTGACCTTGACCTCCTAGAAATAAGAGCGTCTGGAATAGGTCTGTCCTGATTGTGCTGCTTTTTTCAGTTTATAGCAATCAGAAATAATGTGCTCTTTCTTTCTGCAATACGTACACGTAGGTAGACCTAAGGACTTTTGATCCGTCTTATCAGAAACTTGAAAAAGTTGCGCCAGTTTGAGGTTTGGAATTGCTCGCATTGGGCTAAAATAGGGGTTGTTTACTAGAAAACTGCTGAGCTGAAGACAACTGACAAAAGAAACTTTATGAGCTAAGGAATATTCGTCAGCTGTACGAGCAGCATTTTCTAAATTTTCGATCTTATACACGTCAAGGTAAGTCTTAACTTCACTATGGACGCAGTTCTTGAACTCTTCAACTAATATGAATTGTCTGAGATTTTCGCAATCTTGAGCAACTTTCTTGGCTAGGCACCACCTATCAAATAACTGATCTTATTCTCTTGCCAATTCAACATGAGCTTGTCAAGTTTCGTTGTTATAGTTCCTAAATTTTTGTCGATAAGCCTCATATACCAACTCAGAACCTTTCAAGACGCATTCCTTAACCAGATCATAATCAGCAATCTGCTGTACTGACAGGCGAGTGTAGATGTTATGAAAGTTTCGAAAACGTGCACTTTGTAATATCAGTGTCCAATGATCCTTGGCCATTTCAAATTTTCAGCAATGTTTTTCTTCAACATAAGGAACATATTTATCTGCTTCTCTTTATTTAAAAGGCGGTAATAACCGAACATTCTTAGTAATATCAAAACTTGAATTTGTGTGTAAAATGATGTTTTGCAGTTTACTTGCCTGTTCTAATTATTTTAATCCAAATTAAAATTCCCTTTCTTCCTTTTCTCCTTCTCTCTGCATCTGCAATTGTATTTTCTTCTCTCTGTCCCCTTTCTCCAATTGCGTTTGTTTTTCTTCTTTCTGTAACTGCATTTACCTCTCTCTCTCTCTCTCTCTCTCTCTCTCTCTCTCTCTCTTATCTTTCTCCAATTGCGTTTGTTTTTCTTTTTTCTGCAACTGCATTTGCCCACCCCCGCCTCTTAATCCAATTACATTTTTTCTTTCTGTAATTGCATTTGTCTCTCTCTCTCTCCTCTTTCTGCAATTGCAATTCTTTTTCTTCTTTCTGAAACTCAAGTTTTCTTGACTCTAATTCCACCTTGTATTTTAATTTTAATTATTTTACTTTTAAATTAGAGTCTGATACAGGTTTACTAATCACAACCCGAGCACTTTTATCCAAAATATTCTTTTCCAACAAATATTGGACCAATATATTTTGTATTTCTTGCTTTGTTAAAGAAAAGTCTTTGCTTCAGAAAGATCATATTTTCTGGGAAGCCGAAGTAATTCATCCATTTTCAAGGAGCTTAATTGTTCCTGTGTAGGATTTAAAATAAAGATCTCCACTTTAGATGACATTGTAAAAGCTTGTTGGTTTCACTAAAGATTTCTAATATGTGAAATAATACATGGGACTTAGAAAATTACAAAACAACGTGAATTTCAATTTCTAAAACAAAGTTTTCTGAAATATTTTAGAGAAATTCGTATACCAACGACGAACCCCCAATTTTCTGTTAAGAGTCTATGCTCTTAAAATAACTAACAGAAAAGAGTAAAAACACAACGAACTTTGTAAAATTCTACAAATAATTTATTTCACTATAATGCAAAGTGAAAATGAAAAAGAAAAAGATCTTACAGTATTGCGAATTAATTGTCAAAATAATCATAGAATTAAAGACACAAGTCCTAATAATAAAAGTTCCGAATAAACTTTAGTGGAAATCCAAATTAAGCCCAACGCTGAAGGTGTTGATGTGCCTGTGGCAGCCTGTATCGTGCTTTTGTGCCAACAGTCTTCTGTTGAAACACAGTAACCAATTCTGTCTATTGCACTATAATTACAGGTTTGAATTCATTATAAATCCCAGTGAATGTCTCTGTCCAAGAATATTATTTTTTATGAGCACTCTGTATTTCCAAGAAAATAATCACTGAATTAAATAATTTGAAAGAAATAAATTCCAGCCCAAGTCGATATTTAGACACAACAATAATACAAAATTGATTCTGCCTGATCTTAAAGCACAAATTAATAATCTTTCCAGTAACAAAATTGTATAGTCTTCCACTTGAGCTCAGGTCACAATAAACATTTTCTATTTAAAGAAAAAGCCATTACCGAATGGAAAATAACCTTCTAGAAAAGTTCTTGATGTTTACAAAATAAAATGATAGTTATTATTACAAAGTCTGTTACTAAAATTATAATATATAACTAGACTATGTCACGTATATCATGTTAATTGTAAGGTAATTCCAATAACCTAGACTAAGCATGTTTATTTCTATTAATAATGATCCTGACATTAAACCCAGACACACGGAGAATATTTTAGCTTTGTATTAACTGTTTACAGAATAATAATTTTAAAAAAAATTATTAATTCAGGTCAAACAGAAAATAAACTTGATTTTGAGCAAGGTTAAGTTCGGCATACAATGTTACATTACAATAGCAAATAATGAAATATAAACAAAATTTAAAAAACCTAAGACATAATGAAAATTAGATATACATAACAATATATTTAAGTGTGAAATATAGATACTTATTGGCGAAATAATTTTAATTTTTTTATTCCTATTTTTTTCATTCCTATATTTTCACATGTTTTTTCATATATTTTCACATATAAGATTTCCCATCATGACTTGCAACGCTTGACTGAGTGTGCCTGCAAACTTTCCATCTGCAGCAAAAATCAGTTTTTGGTGACCTAGAGCAAATAAACAGAAACTCCCATACAGTTTAGACATGGAAATTAATCTTTGATAAAGAAATTTGACAAGACACCGTTCGCGTCTCGCTGAAGTTATGTCCCCTTACTTCTTGGACAAAAAGATAAACCGTTGTGATACATTGCTCAATCGGATTTGCATTGTTTTCAAATCGTGTCAATTAATTTACAAAAAGACATACATGTAATTTGCTGCGACAGATTAGGGCAACCAAATCCTACCGCTTTCTGAAGTGAAGTATGTTAATACGATCATCCTATGAAAAGTGAGGTGTATCTAGTCTCCTAAACTCCGATTCTGGTACCAAAAACGATCTATTTTAACTTGTGCCTGCGCCACTCGTTAAAATATCACGTTTTTAGTACCACACGATGAACAATATTCGGTATTAACGTGGAAAATATCCTCTATGTATTGTACCTGTTTGTTAATTTATTGAGGAAGTGACGATGAAAGGGTCTATTGAACGGCTATAATTGCAAGATATGAACCCTTTGATTCATTCCGCCGAATGTAATTCCATACAGTACCAAGCAATATGTACTGTATGTATACTTGGCTAACATTATTTTATGATAAGAGCGAGAAGAAAATAAAACAGCTGGCACCTTCTTATTCTCTCAGTAAACATGGATCTCATGTAATCTGAAGAATATATTCATAATTTAATTGTATTTATTCGCCTAAACAAACCAGTTATTACTCTTGACTGTCTATCACTCAGAAACTGATTGATTTTTTAAACTGAAACGTTTCTTGTTGATTATGGAAATTAAAATTGTTTTGTAGTTCAAACCTTTTTTATATTGAACGTTTCTTCAACCAATAAATTGTTATATCTTTTTACTTCTACGAACGACCATCTACCCATATATACATATATACGTGCATACATACAGACAGGCAGGCAGATGAATAGGTAGCTAGATGCCCTAGTACAGTTTTCTTGCAATACCTACTAACATGTACCAATTGACTGATGGTGGTCAACAAATATATATCATTTATTTGTCTAAATGTACCGAAAAGTTCTTCAAATGAATACATGCAGATTCATTATGGCTTTGAAGAGCTTCCCAAGTACTCTAGTCTCTCGGTTTATTTTCCATTACATCTGCGATATTCCTTGAGTTATTCCATGAATTTGAGGTAAAACGTGTCGCACCTGTTAGTGATTCATTCCAATTTAATTGTTATGCTATAATAGCTGTGAAAAGGATTGTAACGTAATTAATTTAAGGAAGAACTTTACGTCAAACATTGCGTGATGAAGAAAACAAGTGTCCAGGTAGGATTCTATGGACAGCAATTTATTGTACAATGCGTTTTGAGATTAAAATAAATTTCGTCTGAACAAACAATAGTCATTATGTTCAGTTTCTGTGACATAAAAATACAAATCCGAAACAGAAATTACCGGTATTCATACACCCACGTTAACTTGTGACATTGAGGGTCGAGTTTGTTATTTGGATATATAGCTTTCCTGATTTTATTAACTCCAAGAAAAATAATATCGGCATGTATCAGCCGCAATAAAAGTTGTAGGTAACATACACGACTTCTCAGAAACATTCATCAAATGTTAACAAACGTAAATAAATAAAATATTAAGGGTCACCCTTTGGTTCATTACCAATAAATCAAATTTGAAAATATGAAAGTATTTATTTAAGGATCTACACATATAGATGAAATATTAATAAAGACATACGGTCGAAAATTATTATTATTATTATTATTATTATTATTATTATTATAAGCCCAAATATGTGCTATTTATATTACAAAACTAATGCATCTGAATTCTTGGTTTTTAAATGATTTTTTTTTTTCTTTAAATCTTCTTATATAGAAGGATGTGTGCGCGCATGATTTTGTATAGTAATGTGCGTTTGCGTTCATGTGTGTGTTTGTGTGTGTGTGTGTGTGTGTGTGTGTGTGTGTGTGATTATGTATAGTAATGTGCGTTTGCGTTCACGTGTGTGTTTTGTGTGTGTATGTGATTTTGTATAGTAATGTGTGTTTGCGTTCACGTGTGTGTGTGTGTGTGTGTGTGTGTGTGTGTGTGTGTGATTTTGTATAGTAATATGCGTTTGCGTGTGCGTGTGTGTGATTTTTATAGTAAGGTACATTTGCGTGTGTGTGATTTTGTATACTAATGTGCTTTTGCGTGCACGTGTGTGTGTGTGTGTGTGTGAATGAAAGTATTGATTATATATAATTCTCTTTAGATACAATTATGGTGTTTTGCTTCTAAAAATAATATATATATATATATATATATATATATAAGTATATATAAGTATATATATATAAGCATACAAGTAAGGGCTAAGCAAGGGCTACATACAATCAAGACACCAGACAGAACGGAAAGTGCTATCCCTGGATTCTATAGAAGAATGCTTGATAATAGTAGGCAGAATTATTATTTAATACAAATAATAATATCATACAGGTTGGAGAATTTTTAATTCGTACTCTACGGAGATTCGAACCCAGGTCCTTGATTTCTTTCATAGGAATCGGGAACGACTGTGTAGATAGATGAGAATTACTTACCAGGTCGTCATGCGAGTGTGTCTGCTACGCACGAGTGCATATAACACCGATTCAGCACCATCATTTTTTGGTGA
>JAECUM010039919.1:0-25234 GCA_016617855.1 Megalonaias nervosa | reverse complement strand
TTTTACAAGTGTTGTGTTGTAACATTGGATTGTAAAATTTGTACCAGAATAGACCAGTCAGAAATATCATAAGTGTCTCCTAGTTTTGATTGTTTAGAACGATAAAGGGTCTACACTCACGCACTCATACATGTACATCATGGGGTACAAAATTGATTTTGAGTTTTAATTGATTGAGGCAAAATTAATACTAACTTTTTTCGAAAGTAGTGGGTGGCCCCTGAAAAGGGCCGTTGGGTGTTTGTTTTTTTTTTCACAAAGACAAACTCAGGAACGAAATGCAATCAGCTTTAACTGCCTTAAGCCTTTGCCACGGCCAAGGCCTACTTCTGGACCAGATTCTGTCGATGATTTGGTAGAAATCACTAGCCCTGGTATCTCAGGCGTAGTAAACGGGTTGGGCTATTTGGCTTGTGAAGGTCTTTTTCTCTTGGGTCGTAATATAGAAGTCTGACATATTTGTTTCAGACTCCTTAACTCTGCCAAAATGTCTAAGAGTACCGTCACCGTTTGAGTTTCACTGTTCTCCTTCTCTCCTAGACCTTGTTTCTTCTCTGTTGTTTCTTTCTCCTGCCGTTTCCTTCTTGCCTCTTCTTCTTCTCACTGTTGCTGTTCAAGGAGAAAGGCTTGTCCTGCTTCTTTCTGCTGCGGTAAAAATTTCTCCAATTCTTCTTTCTGCCTCTGTTTAATATCCTCGACGTGTGGTAAAGAAGGAGAAGATGGTGAAGGTGCTGGTACCGGAACAAATTCTTGCGAAGAAAGAAAATCTACTAAATCCCAATTAAAATCGAAGTAGGTCCGTGTTGACTTTGGTAACCGCTGCTATGTCATCGCTTCTCGTCACTACAGCCGGTGCACCCCAATTCATCGTCTTCTTAGTTTCCGTCATGTTTCAAAAAAACAATGTCGCATCGATTCACTGCGCACAGACGCTAGCGCACCTATAGAGTGACTGTGACGTCACAGTTTGCTCTCTTCGGATTGGAAGACAGGCTCCGCGCGGTGGCAGAATTTTGTAACACGTGTTTGGATTGATGAACAATCTCAATCCGTTTCGATCCACTCTTCCACTATAAATAACCGCGGTTCACTTCATTCCCTTCACCTGTTCTCGTCACAAGATGTGGACAAATGTTGAATCCTCTACTCTCAAATCGTCAATGCTGTTCCGTACGGACTTGCCTATGAATGTCAAATCATCATGGAGAATCATCCGGATCACCGATACGACTGTTTGGAAACGAAAGATCTATATGGAGAGACAAGGCTGTCTGTAGCGAGTCCTCATCTATGGACCAGAGGTTAGACGAAGTTTAAGGAAGAGACGAAGATCTGTAAGATGCCCTCTATGTTAACGAAATGGTGTTAACAATAAAACAAAACAAAAACAAAAGGTCCTTTTCAGGGCCACTCCATTGCCTCGAAGAGATATCTATTCTCTTTGCCCTATATATGTGTGAATGTTTGTCTATGTCTATGTCTATGTCTATGTCTCTATTGTATTTGTCCCTACCTAAGTAGCCGTGCGTATTCAGGTCAGCCACTTGCAACATTGTTGCCAATGTCCAGTGCCGTGACGTCACCCCACCTGTTTCATTCCTATTGACGCTAAACAGTCCTAATCCCTTGTCGCACTATAGTCCCACCCATGTTAAAATTTCCCATGTTAAATTCCTCTTGACGCCAAAGTACAATCCCCCTATTTTAACATTGAAGTCCCATCGACGCTAAAGTATCCCCATTCACTACTACCGTATTTCAACACCTGGGCATGGTATTTATCAAAAAAGGCTTGCAAACAAAAAACATACTCGACAAACGAAAACAGATTTAGCAAATCACGTAATATTCAAACAGAAAACATGCGGTCTGCTGAGATTCTCTGATGTGCAGTCTTACAACGGAATACATGTACACGTTGTCCGCCGTCTTGTCTATATTCTCTTTTGTTGTCTCCAGAAGCGGTGCGAACATTTTTTCAAAGCCATTCGTGAGATTTTCTATTGCAGTCGGTCTCGACTGTAACAAATACATTCACGGATGCATATGTATCAGCTAAATTTTCTGTGTTCATGAGCTGCGTTGCGGCTTTGGTCAGCATATCCTGCTATGGCGTCGCTGAGGTTTTCTGATTGTGACAATGTGTTTGTCAACATTACTTAAATTGCAGTTTCAAGTCAATAGTGAGGAAACCACACGGTCTGGGTGACCTCAGCAAACATATTCCGACACTCATCCCACGAGCAATAAGATGCATATCAGCTTCAATGAATCGCATGCTCATCAATGCCATGAAATATCATTAACATGTTCCATTTGTCTCGGATCGCTTTGGGCGCTTGCCGTTGTGTTACATAGATCAAGAGTATGGTTTTGTATCGATCTCGGAAAAATAATCTCGCCGGGTTATCTCGGTTTCAAACATCGCATCGTCATACATGACTAAATTATTCTCACCAGGTTCAAGGTCGTCAGTAGTAGAAGCTTTGTTGACTGTGAAAAAAAATCAACAGTGTACAATTTGCTTCTTGGAGTCAAGTGAAGCGTTTCCGTACATTCCCGGAATACCCCAGGCTTCCGAGGTGTTATTCGATGGGTGAAGCAGGTGTTAAATGGTTTGTATGTGCGACAAGTCACCCAATGGATTTCTCGAGTACGTTTCGGCCATGCACGCGTAATGACAAATTTACGAAAGTTTGATGCGAAAACACATAACGAAGTTCATTAGGATTATCTTTTTTTTACAGCTGATCCGTTGACGTCCAAAGATTCAGCCAGTGTCCCAGATGCCCTTAAACGTATTTATTTACGTTCACCGCAAGCATGGCTGCGTCTGTTACAAGCTGAGCCAGGTAAAGATATTGATATTCCCTAATTTATGGTATTCTTTGCATTGATCAGTTTCTCATGCAATTATATGGTCTGATTTATTTATATGTGGTAGGTTTTGTGCCACAGGATAACATTCTCAGAACAAAAGTGTATTTATGGGAAGATATTGTATTGTAATAAATTTGGAGTATGCTCATTTGGTATAGGTTTGTGTGATTGCTTGTTTGATTATTGGAATTCGGTGCAATGGAAATATTCCTTAGCCCGAAATAATTAGCCAATTGCTAGGAGCAAATGTCATTTAGTGAAGTGTTAGTGAGTTTCCATGATGCTATGGTTCACTTGTAGTGACTTCAGGTCAAAACCGCATGAAGTGTCCCTGGAGTACCATAGTCACTATTAAAATCTAGCGCCTTACATTGGTGGTGTGACTCCAGTGGCAGTATTTACGGTAGAAGAGCAGTAAATTAAGCAATGGAATAAACGAAAAGGGATTCGGCAGATACCGTTTATGTCGCCTTGGTGGCAAATGTGATGCACTGGCAAAATGTGCCTTGAAACCATAAAGTGACTGGCGTAAGGTGGCGTAGTTAAAATAGTTCCCTGTGTTAGGGGGTAGTTGTATAGTTTCTACGGCGTGAACTGCACACGATACGGAGAGCTCATGAAGAGAAACTATGCAGATGTGCGGTTGATATATATTTGTCAAGTTGTGAGAGCTGTGGTCTTGCATTGATTAGAGTAAAATTTGTCTATAGAATGTACACGTCGGGCTTTCTAATTTACAACTGAAGTTGTATAGAATTGTTTGGAAATTTGGAGTAAACCTATGACTTCTAGCGGGAATCGTTTGGTCAAGCAAATACCCCTGGCTTGTAACAAGAAAATTTCTGGTGGCAAGACGGTTGGGATGTTTGAATAGTTCTGTGCGAGTGTTGAAAGTGATTTGGTTTTGTTATGTTTAGCATAGACTATTCGTTCGCAATTTAAAAAGAGAAACGTATCCTATAAAATTAAAAAATAAATAAGTAAATAAACATTAATAATGATACAACGCCTTTAAAATTTTCAGTTTTGTTCCGCGACATTAATTCTGCGAAAGTAGATATATTTGCTCTTGAGAAATATGTTTAATCTGAGTGCAGAAGTTCAGTCATGACTGAATATTTCATCTAGAATCTGATATAATGATGAGATAGAAAGAGTGTGTATTAGAGGGCGCGGATATTCAAGAGAGTCATTCATAACCGGCGTTTTATTCTCGACACATGGTAAATGGAGCTGGACGAGATGATTGATGTTTGCCAAACAACATAGCTAAATTGAACTAAAATGTTCGGAAACGTGGGCCATGAAATCCTTTGCATACCAGGTTTATGAATTCGGCTGTATAATCTTTAATCACTAGAGATGAACCGCTAAAGAGAATGTGTATTTGACAAAACACCACACACACACACACATACACACACACACCCGCTCTATTGTGTAAAGTTCATAAGCTTTATACTGAATTTTATTGAAACCCCATAACAGATTTGGTAATAATGATAACAACAGTAACACTAGCGTAATCTCTACGTTTATTTGTGCCTGACTGGGAACAGTATTTGAAACTGAGATTGATAGGTAGAGAATATTCCAGGGATCGCCTGGTCATTAAAATGACTATTGGGGGTTGGGGTTTTAATGGTGCATAGTGCGTTGTGGTGTATGGGGTGTTCAGGGTGGGGTAGTACCTCTGGCGGGGTAGCAGTCGTACTCCCATGGGGTAGCTAGTCCACCTTTGGTCCCCACCTGTCACTCAACTCTCACCTGTGGCTCCCAGTAGCTGTAGCATGCGCAGCGGCCACACCACGGGCAACGGCTTCGACTGGCCGGCTAAACCAGGTTGAGGGTAGCCGTCGAGTCTTAAACTCTCGGTGATCTAGGTTTGTCTACCTAAGCATGTGAAGACTGGACCCGGCAGCCACCTGAGCGTCCGAGCAGCCCTCTTCAGGACTACACTACTCGCCTCCACAGCAAGAGGAAGGGATTAGAAAAGGTGTCCCAAACATTGTCTACTTCATCTTACCCTGGCCAGCTTACCGCGGCTGGCGGAGATCCCACTCCAGCGGTAAGAAAACAAAAAAAAACAGATCAAGGTGACAACTCTCACCTTAGGCGCATGGAACGTGCGCACACTCATGGATCGTGCCGGGACTGAATGGCTTGAAGGACGAACTGCTTTGATTGCCAGAGAGCTGAACAGGTACAAAGTCCAGATCGCATCACTCAGCGAGACCCGATTTGCCGACGAAGGTCAAATGTCAGAGGTAAATGCAGGCTACACCTTTTTTTGGATTGGACGCAGCGTGGAAGAACGTCGCGAGGCTGGTGTTGGGTTTGCCATCAAGTCCAACCTGGTCAACAAGACAGTCGGCCCACCTACAGGCATCAACGATCGTCTGATGACCGTTCGACTGCCGCTCCCAAGAAAGCAATATGCCACACTAGTCAGCGCCTACGCCCCAACACTGACAAACCCTGATGAGATCAAGGACACGTTCTACGATAAACTGAGATCCACTATTGCTGCCGTGCCCAGAACAGATAAACTCATCATCCTTGGCGACTTTAACCCCCGGGTTGGCGCAGATCACACCTCACGGGAAGGAGTGCTGCGAAAAAATGGGATTGGCAGCTGTAACAGAAATGGCCTCCTACTGCTGGAAACTTGTGCAGCGCACGAACTGCTCATCACTAACTCTGTCTTCCGCCTACCACTTCGCAACAAGACGTCATGGATACACCCACGCTCCAAGCACTGGCATCTGCTGGCATCTGAAGTTGTATAGAAGTTTTGGGAAATTTGGGGTAAACTTATGACTTCTAGCGGAATCGCACCACCGTTTGACACCGCTCGGTCAAGCAAATACCCCTGGCTTGTAACAGTATCAATCCTAGGATGAAAGGTTGTGCCATTCGCAAAATAAATTAGTTTCTGTAGCCTTTACATAAAGTGACAAGTCTTTAATGCAAAAGAGAAAGACAAGGAACCAAGAACTTCGCCATGAGCGAAGCCACTTTTGACATATTGTTAAGGTTATATATCATTGGTCACAGAAACACGCTGCTACCTTCCTGTTAGGTAAGAATCACTGGTATAGTGTGCCGTAATACTTTATCATCAGCATTTCATGATATGCAAACTCAAACGCTCTCCCTAAAATCTAAATACACTGTATTCAGCGTTAGCAAGTATCAACCAGACCGCGTGAATGCTTTTACCTGATTGGCAGTTATATAGTAAATTATATTCATTTGTGAACGTGAATGGCGTTGTTTTTCAAAATGTTTACATAAGGTTGGTAAAATTAATATTGGCTGATTATCGTTTGCTGACAGGCCTATCACCTTGTTTGAAAACTGGGAACACTTAGGCTAATTTTGGATTAGTGTGCTCTATGTATGTATGTATGTATGTATGTATGTATGCATGTATGTATGTATGTATGTATGTATGTATGTATGTATGCATGTATGTATATGTATGTATGTATGTATGTATGTATGTATGTATGTATGTATGTATATGTATGTATGTATGTATGTGTATGTATGTATGTATGTATGTATGTATGTATATGTATGTATGTATGTATGTATGTATGTATGTATGTATATGTATGTATGTATGTATGTATGTATGTGAGTATGTGAGTATGTATAGAAGTATATTATTATGATTCTATAGTCTTAAAATAAGTAATAGAAAAGAGTGAGAAACATCAAGCTGTGTAAAATTCAACAAATGATTTATTTCCCTAGAATACAAAAGTTCAAATTAAAAAAGTTACTTATGGTATTACGAATTAACTACCAATCAATCCGAGAATTACAGATATAAGTCCTAATAATTAAAGTTCTGAATAAACGTTAGTGAAAATTCAAACAGAATCCAATGCAGATAGTGTTCATGTGCCTGCTGTGACCCGTGTCGTGGTGATGTACCAACAGTTTTTTTGCTGGATCACAATAATACAATCCGAGAATTAATCCTTATTTGAAATTTCTGTTTTAATTCAAGTCTCTATTTCCAAGATTGTTATTTTTGAAAAGCACTTTTTATTTCTAGAGAAGAATCACTTGAATTAAATAATCTGAATAAATAGAATTCCATCCAAAAATAAATTTCTGGACACAGCAATAATACAAAAGATTCTGCTAAGATCTTAAAGCATGAATAAATAATTTTTTTCCATTAACAAGATAATATAGTCCTCTACTTGACCTCAGGTCACAATTAGTATTTTCTAAACATAAAACATTACCTAATAGAAAATAAACTTCAAGAAGGCTATCTTAGTTATAGTTAGAACTCTATTATTAAAAGGATAATATAGACTGTGGAATATGTCAGGTAGGCCAGGTAAATTAATAGGGGAAGTCCAATAACCTAGACCATGACATTACGTTGACATGTCAGTCGATCCCAAATGACGGGAATGACAAAGATTGTTTAATGACCTGATAGCAAACCTCGTTTAAATTGGTACAATTAATTAAGCTATAGTACAAACTTTTATCGCATACATTTATATTATGATTTATGCAAAAATGTATTGACATTTATGCTGCAATGCAAATATTTTCAAGTAATGTGTGCTTGCGTATTAAAGAACATGCTGTAATGCAAATCTGTTCAAGTAGGTTTCACTTGTGTATTGACATATATGACGTAATGCAACTCACCATAAAATACTGTGTGTTTTACATATATGCATGTAGACATTCTCCAAGCTTAATAACTGGAACAGTAACTTGTTAAAGTATATAAATTTTATGATTGACAATAAATTATGATCTACATAAATTATGTCCTGTTTGAATGATAATTGCGTTAGAACAAGACAAGAGGTCAGTTCCGATAGAAAGACGGCATTGAAATTTATTCGATCGAGTCAGCATTGGTAATCTGGGTTCTTTCATGTCCTCTTCAGTTGGTTAACATACTGCTCCTCGTAACCTAGAAAAAGACGAACATGTATTCATTTTTCGTTTTCATTTTCTACAATAAAATTATCGTTCACACAGTTTGTGTGATTGAAAATCAACGAGTCTTACACTATAAAAATTTCCTATATTGTGGTTTTGAACTCATGAATGTTAAATCTGCATCTATCTCGATATTTTAAACAAGAACTGGCTAGATTAACATACATTCCAAAATTCTCCAAGACTACAAATATGTTGCAACTGACGTCTGCCTAAATTCTGTCTAAACTACTAAAATATAGCCATTGACGTCCGGCTACATTCCTTCTTTACTACTAGCATATAGCCACTGACGTCTACCTACATTCCATTAGATTACTAACATATAGCCACTGAAATCTGCCTACATTCCGTCTAGATTATTAACATGTAGCCACAGATGTCTGCCTTACGTTCCGTCTCGACTACTAAGATATAACCACTGACGGCAGCCTACATTCCGTCTTTACTACTAACATATAGCCACTGACGGCTGCCTACATTCCGTCTTTACTACTAACATATAGCCATCGACGTCTACATGACACAACAGTAGTTTTCACAATAATTACTTTTACCAAGAAGCATAGTGACAATATAAAGTCTGGTGCTTGGCTGGCATAATTTTCAGACAGATCTGTGTCTATAGAACTTATTGGAGTATTCATTAGAACAAATAGCATAGATCTTCGTCCGTCGCGCATTAAGGAGATCATCTGTCATGATATTTACAGTTTGAGTTTGTTTACACACGAGTTTTGTGAATAACTGAATATATTTCTTGAAATGAATAATGATCATTCTAGACAGAATTTCAAACCTTTTCACACAGTATTTCAAATTTGCTTTCTAGTCTGATGTACATAAACTATCTACAACTTACAAAGAACAACACGAAGAGGTTGAAGGCTGTGTTATCCAAGACATGTGCCTTACAAAGGCAACAATTTTGTTCGAGTCACATAATTATGAAATAATAATTCTTCCTTATAGATTTTTCTTTTCTCGAAATTTCCGGAGATCAATCGTAACTACTAAGATATAACCACTGACGGAGCCTACATTCCGTCTTTACTACTAACATATAGCCACTGACGGCTGCCTACATTCTGTCTTTACTTCTAACATATAGCCACTGACGGCTGCCTACATTCCGTCTTTTCTTCTAACATATAGCCACTGACGGCTGCCTACATTCCATCAATGACGGCTGCCTACATTCCGTCTTTACTACTAACATATAGCCATCGACGTCTACATGACACAACAGTAGTTTTCACAATAATTCTTCCTTATAGATTTTTCTTTTCTCGAAATTTCCGGAGATCAATCGTAACTTTTGACAAACGAATTCTCTATTATTACTCTTCTTCTTATTCCAAAAAATGCAACAAGGTTTTATCATTTTCATACACTGTAACTGACTATAATATTAGCGTCTTTTAATCTTTTCTTAGCCTGTTTATATTTCTACAGTGCTTACGCAGATTTCTGTCATTGTATCATACTCAGTGCAAAATGACCAATTGGTCTATTTAATATGCTTGATATTTATTCCATAGAAGCCTATTGGATAATAAATCCACATCACAAGTTCAACTTGTATAGACCATTTACGATCTATTTCATTCATCATTGTTGAGTCAAATGTACGACAAAATGAAGGTAATATTCGATTTAGGCGCATTATAAAGGTAGAACTTTTTCACTGTTGTCTGGCCCATGCTGCAAGGTATGCGGTGCAAAACATCGTGACCTAACGTCACGTAATACGTATAAAGTGATAATAAGTCCATTGATCTTACAAAAACAATTTTCCAATCACTCTACACGGAGCTTGGAAACCTGTACAAGAAGTATTTTCTTATCAAAGTTAAATCCTCTCCATATGTTACTTTGTTTGTTTATCACTGAAACAATAGGCGCAAAAATAATAGCAAACAAAACAAATGAAGAAAACTAATTAGCAAGTCACAAGAGTAAAGGGACGCTATTCCATCTGGTAATTACTAGTTGCATGTGTCATTTTATCCATCCAGTTTTACAACTTTTTGTATGGTTACGTTGCTTGTACTATCAAAAACAAACTCTGTACCTAAAAAGTGATATACGTTTCTCAGTTTTGTTTTAAAAATATTCGTATAGATAAATGCAAGGATTTCGGGAGAAATGCAAGGAATTCCAACACATTTGACGGTTTTTCAGTGACAAAAGCAACTTATCAAAGTTTAAGGTTTAAAGGACGAGCTACAATAATTATCAAGGATGCAAGAACAATGAAGAAATATTCAGTAGACTATGCTGACTGTTGTAAATGGCGCATCTTGGAGGTTGTATGCTGGGAACCCAGTGTATCGTTATGTGAAAGCAGGCAGACGATGAAACGAGTCTAGGTTGTGTGCTCGGAACACGGTGGATCGTTATTTGTAAACAGGGAGACGATGAAACGTGTCTAGGTTATAGGGTGGTAACGCGGTGTATCGTTATGTGAAAAGGGGGAGACTATGGAACGAGTCTAGGTTTATGCTGGAAGCACGATGGATAGTTACTTGAAAAGAACGAGACGAAGAAATGAGTCTAGGTTGTAATCTGGGAACACGGTGTATCGTTATGTGAAAAGAGGGAGACGATGAAACGAGTCTAGTTTACAAGCTGGGAACACGGTGGATCGTTATGTGAAACAGGAGGACGATAAAACGAGTCTAGGTTGTATGCATGGAACACGGTGGATCGTTATGTGAAAATAGTAAGACGATGAAACGAGTCGAGATTATAAGCTCGGAAAATGATGGATTGTTATATGAAAACAGGGAGAGGATGAAACGAGTCTAGGATATACGCTGGGAACACGGTGGATGGTTCTTTGAAAAGATGGAGGCAATGAACTGAGTCTAGGTTATATGCTGGGAACACTGTGTATCGTTATGTGAGAAAGGGAGACGATAAAACGAGTCTAGGTTGTATGGTTGGAACAGGTTGTATCGTTCTGTGAACACATGGAACGATGCAACGAGTCTAGGTTGTATGCTGGGAACACGGTGTATCGTTCTGTGAAAAGATTGAGACGAAGAAATGAGTCTAGGTTATATAGTGGGAACAAGGCAAATCGTTAAATGAAGAGAGGGAAACGATGAAACTAATCTAGGTTACATGCTGGGAACACGGTAGATCGTGATCTGAAAATAGGGAGACGATGAAACGAGCCGAGATTATATGCTTGGAACACTGTGGATCTTTATGTGAATAGATGGATACGATCAAAGGAGTCTAGGTTGTATGTTGGGAACACGTTGTATCATGATGTGAAAACAATGAGACGATAAAACTAGTCCAGCTTCTCTGCTCGGAACACCGTGAAATGTTATGTGAACACAGGGAAACGATAAAAGGAGTCTAGGTGATATTATGGGAACAGGGTGTATCGTTCTGTGAAAAGAGGGAGAAGATGAAACGAGTCTAGGTTATATGCCGATAACACGGTGGATCGTTATGTGAAAACATGGAGAGGATGAAACGAGTCCAGCTTGTATACTTGGAACACGGTGTATTGTTATGTGAAAAGGGGGAGACGATAGAACGAGTCAAGGTTGTATGCTAGGATTACGGTATATCGTTATGTGAAAACAGAGAGACGATAGAAAGAGTCCAGCTTATATGGTGGGAGCACGGTGTATCGTTATGTGAAAGCGGGGAGACGATGAAACGAGTCTAGGTTATAGGCTGGTGACGTGGTGTATCGTTATGTGAAAATGGGGAGACGATGGAACGAGTCTAGGTTGTATGCTGGAAACACGGTGGATAGTTATTTGAAAAGAGAGAGATGATGAAACGAGTTCAGATTACATGTAGGAACACGATGGATCGTTATGTGAAAACAAGGAGAGGATGAAATGAGTCTAGATTGTATGTTGGGAATGCAGTGGATCGTTATGTGGAAAAGGGAGACGATGAAAAGAGTCTAGGTTGCATGGTCGGAACACGGTGGATCGTTATGTGGAAAGAGGGAGACAATGCATCCAGTGTACGTTATATGTTTGGATCACGGTGAATCGTTATGTGAAAACATGGAGACGATGAAACGGACCTAGGCACTATGCTGGGAACACGGTGAATCGTTCTACGAAAGCAGGGAGACGATGAAACGAATCTAGCTTTTATGTTGGGAACACGTTACATCGGTACGTGAAAACAGAGAGGCGATCAAACGAGTCTACGTTAGATGCTGGGAACACGGTGGATCGTTATGTTAAAATAGCGAGATGATGAAACGAGTCTAGTTAATATGCTGATAACATGGTTTATCGTTATGTGAAAACAGCGAGACGATAAAATGAGTCTGTCTTACCATGAGGAATTCCCTTCCAAAAACAAGCGGAATTAGATTGCAATATAAAAGTGCTGAATGTTCACAGTAATCTCCTTCTCACCTTCAAGCTGGAAATTTGGATGTTGCGAGCTGTCAGTCTGGCCTTCGTAATTCATGTATACATGTTGACTGTCATAAGCATCTCAATCGGATTGCCTGAATTGAGAACAAATTGACAAATTCATTGGGAATCATGTGATCCGGATATGAAAAGAACCAAAACATTTTGCCTGCGTTGGAAGTAATGTGGAATACAGTGTCATAATTTTCATCATCTTAAGACTCGATGGTCTTAAACTAAGTAACAGAAAGGAGAAAACCAGCAGGTTTAGTGAAATCAACAAATAATTCAATTCTTGAAGTTACACAATGAAAACGTAAAGGGACCTGAAATAAATCTTCCATGTTCTATCACAAGTCCAAAAAGATAGAGTGTTCCTCATGAAATCCAATAGTGTATGTGCTGATGTACCAATAGTCTTGAATAGGCAGATATACTAACAGTTCTGGTGCATCACAAAGATATAATCCAGATCCCAAAATAGCGATTGAACCCACAAGTCAATGAGCACTTTGTAATTTTATGAATAATTTAAATGAATGAATCCTCTCAAATGCATCTGAACACAGCTAAGAGTGATTCAAGACTGGTACTAAAATAGAAATGAAGACTTCTCGAGTATCCAGTAAGGATCGATATCGCTCTACCTGCAGTATCTTCACCGTTGTAGTTTGAGCTGCCTACATGTTTGACCAGCTGATGGTAACCTGCTTGTTGTACCGGGGATATTCGATGAATAGGCGTTGCTGCAGCTGGGTGAAGTTGTCATTCTGTTTGAGTTTACTTAGACAGACTTGTTAATCAACTAGTAAGATATCAAAGTTTCTCTGAGGTGGTTATCGTCTTTACTTTATTTTAATGATCTCGTTTGAGATGATCCTCATTTCTTTGCAATGACTTGTAACCTGCATCCTTTTTCGAGCTGTCAAATCAGGGTCATGTCTCGTTGAAAGTTATGTAGTTTTGCCTATTGTTTATATGTATTTCATATTTAGATGATGAGTTGTTATGCTTTATCTTTAGTTAAATTAAAAACAGCGGATCAAAGGGATCAGATCTAGTGACTTTTAAGTTTTACCTGTAATCATGTTTGGAGTTAGTTGGTTGATTGTAGGCGAGTAATCATTTGTGATTCGTGACCAGACATATGACGTTTGTGATCACTCGGAGATAAGTGACCTTCTGAGGTGAGTAGTGTAATGAAGCTAGAGTATGCCCTGTTAATATGCAATTCTACTTTTGTATGTACGACATTCACAAGACTTTATGACAGCATGGAATAATTTCGTATACTAGATAATACTCAGCCACTCGCCCCCCCCCCTCATCCCCCCCCCCCGCCCCCCGTTAATAATTGGTCATTATGCGCTTGGGAAAACATTATTTTGCGGTATTGATACGCTTAAGAACACTGCAGTTGACAACGAATGTTGTCTTGAGGTCCTTGGAAATGGGGAAAACCATCAAACTCAAGCATGGCTCACGCAGATGTTTGATTCACTGGGTATGAAACAACTCGTAACAATGTGTAACTGCATGTATATATGCTTGGAGTATGATACAAAATAAGTATATAACCCGTTATTGTGTAACCTATACAATACATTGGAAAATGGTTTGTTCAATCACGTGCACGTGCTTAAATACAAGCTCTTTCGGGTGAATATGCAAAGAGTGTCATCGATATATAAGTATTATTCACATGCTTTTCTTAGTAGTATTATGGGTACATTATACGTGAAATGTTAGAAATAGTAATGCGTGTAGTAAATAATGAAATCGGGAAGAGATGAAAATAGCAAAGAACACACATACACACATAACATACACAAGTAAGTTAAATTATGTAATTGTATGTAATTTTAAGTCGCATTCTTATTTTTATGTTCAGTAAGTGTTGCATTAACATAATTTACTAGATTTCTAACCTCGCTATGTGTCGGAGAATTTACTAATTTAGTAAGTTTCAATATAACCGGGCCATTCCATACATAAGAGTATATTTATTTATTTCGCAGCAGCAAATAGCAATGGCATTTTTATACAAAGTGATACTCATCTTCCAGCACCTTGAAAAAAAAATACAAGTTCTTTGACCTGGTGGGATACACTGTGGTCTCTTCCATAATCTTTGATTCAGTACATAAAGTATAGGCAAACAGCCTTATTTTGGAGAGAATGTTCTGACATTTTTTCAGAGTTGCTATATCCAACTCCTTATAGCCAAAACGTGATGACAAGTTTCTATGTAATCTAGCTCTTGAAGATTTTCTAATTTCAGATTGCCAATTTGGATCAGCTAGCCGTTATATGACCAAGGATAAAGAATTATATGTTCCAAACTTGATTTATTCACCCTTCCTCCAGACCAAGACTGTTTGATAAATCCTGGAGTAATTTGTCTTTCCTGGGCGTTTTACCATGTCAGCAAGCATCAGGTCATCTATGACGGAATTATTTTCTATCATCTGAGGAGATAAGTTTAATCCAGTATTTCAGAATGCCTACCGGCCTCACCATATACAAAACCATTTAGGGGAGACGTTTTAACCCCCAAAGGATTTTGCAAACATTGAAGAGCGATCAATCAACAGTATTTCTTTCAACAATTCCCATTACTTCTGATTGATCATTAAATATTGGTGAAATTAGTGTCAGAAATTTTACATTTAACCTCTGGGAACACATTTCCAAACTTGAACAAATATATATATATATATATATATATATATATATATATATATATATATATATATATATATATACATTGCAAGTAATGCCGTTGAAACTTGCGCGCATACAGTTGTTTTGAGCAAGTGTGAAAGAACACTTGCTACAATAAAAAAAAATCCAACAAATGAAAATTATATGAACAACCTATTACTCTAAACCTTTATAGAAAAATAAATTAATACCTGCTGGTCTTACCAATAAACATAATTTTTGGTACTAACTTTACAACGCCATTAATAAGAATGTGTAATCAGAGCACTTAGACCCTTTCGCATATACTGATTTGACTCAGAACATATAACTAAATCATTTGCGTATAAAATCGCAAACAGTTACCTACAGCAGCACCTTGAACACCGCTGTAAAGAAATGCGTCTTCAAAGTCATTAATAAACATGGCAAACACGAAGAGCGACAAATATCTCCCTTGACGCACGCAATGTACCTATACAAATTGTTCCAACACGGCATTTTTACTTTTGACATTTTCCTACATTGAATGTAGAATAGTGAATAGTTTATGCCTTATTCCTAATTTAAGTAATTTGTAATATAAAAGATCCCATATTATAGAATCAAACCCTTTATCTAAATCAAAAGAGGTGAGGTTTTTTTTTACCTGACTTAAATCAATGAGTTATTAATTCATGCAAGGTAACAATGATATTGGTATCTGGACATATTTTTACTAACACTAGCCTGAATTTCGACAAATACCGATGTTATCTACCGTTCAATGAACAAGTCTGTTATTGAAAATCCTAGTAAACAATTTACCACTGACACTCAAAAGGGTGATTAAATCTTTCATAACTCTTTAAGTTCCACTATCCAAATAACAGTATTTAATTAATCAAGCAAACGTTGTAGGTCACACTGCACACATACATTATAGAAATATATTTCTTCAACATCCTCACTAAAACATGGGCCAACGATCATGTTGGCACACTTAAAATAGTCTTCGGATTCAATTATTGTTACAGCAGGTATTTGTTTATTAACACTTCTCCTCAAACGTTACCAATATTCCTTAACATTCCGCTTCCTTGCTTCCGGTACTAGATTCGTACGAAGACATGTAACTCTTCCTCAACAGTTTTAAATATGTGCCTTAGAGGTAAAGCTCATCTAGACCAAATGTTTTTTCCATTTTCTGTTATCCCATTTTTCCTGTATGCACCTAGGCATTCATAGCATTCTCTTCATTGGACACGAAATCAAACGTCTATGCTTAAGAATCTGTCTATTCGTTTGGAGATTTTCGACGTCGACCATTCGCTGGACTCGAAATTGAATTTATATGCTTATGAATATGTTCAGTCTTTTGGGGATTTCCGAAACAGACCATTCGCTAACGGACTAACTACATCTGACAGTTCCATACTCGTTTCATTAATAGTTTTATGATTTATATTAATATGCTACCAAGACATTCTTCAGTATTTCATCGAAATTCTCTGAAATTGTATCTGTTTTCTATTCTGACCTTCCAATACCTGTCGTGTAGAATATTCTCCCGTTTTGAATCAGATAATTTTTAATCATAGATGAAATTCGTCATGACCTTACAATAATCGTTTTACCTGAATAAAATTTTAAAACCAACTTGAAAATCTTCAAAATAGTAATTTGCTAAGAAGAGAGAAAGTAGCATTTATTTACATAAGTTATGAGGTAATTAATTCCTTAATAAAATAAATTATAAACAACATGAAACAGACTTTTGCAGTCCACTGTTCCTTCCAAATTGTTACTTGTGACGTTTCTCGTTAGAAAGCTTCTTGTTTCAATCCAAATCTTTGCAAAGAAAGTTCTAGTCAAAGGCGAAATAAACAAATAATCAACACAAATCTGAAAGCGACTTCGGAAGTAATTTGCTAGCACCGAGTATTGCGGAGAGGGGTGGGGTGGGGTGGGGTGGTCGGAGACGGTGGATATACCATATATGTTATATATGAGCATAAAAATCTTATAAGTGTAAAATATACAAGATAATTTTATATTGTTGAATAGGCGATATGAGAGCCACCATTTTGAAGAGTAAACAAATTCATCATTCAGTCCTGGAAATCTTTAAAATATTCCATTTGTAATTCTTGCGCTATTTGAATAGAACAATAAAGAGAAACATATGGTTGACACTGAATAGGTGTCACATAGTAAACAACTACATGCAGCCGGATTTATTCAACAAACGTTATTCTAACTAATCTTTTATGGAAATACCATATCTCACGGTTTCATGGTGCCCATCCCAACCGAATTACTTGAAGATATGAATGTGTATCTCTTTTTCCTTTTCCTTTTTCTGCTGTGCGCAAGCTATATTAATGGCTAGAGACACTTATAATGTGTGAAAAGCCTTGCGATTTGTTGGATAGCCAGTGTGAAACTAGAAAGGATGAACGGATGCTATTTAAAGTGTGGCCATTCCCTACGGAGTAGATGGTTCACGGTTTCGAGGCTCAAGTCATTTGGTGTCCTTCATTATTTAATACCATGGAACTATGAACCAAGACCATAGTACTTAGTTTTATATTAATATGTGCCCTGCAAAACACAAACAATAGTTTGAGACTTCCATCGCATTTCCCGACATTTCTGTTTGTTGCATTGCGGTTAGGGGTGTGGCCTAGTTGACCTGGTCGTGTTGAGATATGGACATGCAAGCAATGGAGAACATTATATGGTGAAATGCAAGTTCTTCTCGCATATATGCAGTAAAAATATATGCACAAGCATAATTGAAATTACTGAAAAATATCATGTAACAGGTAATTTCAATAGCCAGAAGGCCATCACGTGATTAAAATGTATTGTTAATATTCTTGAATGTTGGATGAACTAAGTTTACTGCTAAAAACAGAACACTACCAGTTTATAGATTTCCGGTTCCTTGAAAGTGTGCTGGAATGACTTGCTCAAAATCGATTTCAAAATAGAACTCAAAGCTGGCATTGCCAGTTTCAGAGAAGATAGACCACGTGGTCTTCAGCATGATTCGTATTGCCAAACGTGAATTTAGGAATGCACATCGTACTGCTAGCTGTGCATGTGTAGCTCATTCATTCCATTAAATTCAGGACGCGGCTGAATGTCACTTCCACGTGTTGGGGCATCTTATTAAAAACGCAAACCCAACAGATTCAGAACAGGTGTTGTTATATGCCAAGGTCGACCTGTTTCTGACCAGTACCTAGTAGTCGATGCTTTGGAAGATTATTTGTACACTCCGAAAGCTAACATCACTATCAGCGTTATGCTCTTCACTTTGGTTTTTGAAGTTTATTTCTCTGTCTTGTACATTCCATAAACTAATATCATTGACAGCATTATGCTCTTCAATTTGGTTTCTGCAGCATACACCTTAACAGGATAAATGGATTTCATTTAAATTGGGCATTTGGCCTTATGTTGATGATGCAGCATGTGACTTTGACTTCAGTATTCTATGTCATTATCTACAGGAGCTAATGCCATTAATTGTACACCTTCTGACTTTAATTTCTGCATCATTACTTTACCATGCATATTGTAAATTTACCAAGCATATTTTAAATCTACCATGCACCTTAATAGGGATAAAACTTTTAATTAATCTGATTTCTGTCATTCTACTTCGTCATATACAGGTGTTGTCGGTCATTCCACTATATCATATACAGGTACAGGTGTTGTCGGTCATTCCACTATATCATATACAGGTGTTGTCCTTGCTTGTCTGCCTTCATGCTTGGGTTTCCACAACGTTACTTTACCAGGCATTGATTGGTTTCAACTAAAATAGTATGAAATTTATACCGACGAGACCTAGAGTGAATTTGAATTCCAGTGTACCATTGAATTCCAGTGTACCATTGAATTCCACTGTTCCACTTTGTCATTCATACGAGTTTATGTCCACTGATTTCCTGTCCTCCTCACTTTGGTTTATGCAGCATCACGTTACCAGGATGTTTGGGTTGTATTCGTATTTGACGTGCATCATTATACAGATCAGTCCTTCAGGACGCCAGATTTACAAGATTTTGGTTCATTATAATGGTTGAGTCAAAATATACATTCTCCTAACTTGATTTTCTAATACAAATTCCCCCCGTTTAATCTAGTGCCGACCATACAGTTGTTAAGCGAATCTTCTTGCAATGCACACATTGCTATTAGCTCTAGTTGCTTTTTGTGTATTTTAGAATATGTCTATTAACAACCCTCTCCCTACCCCGCCACTCCCTCTTCCCCAATACAAATAGAATAAAATGACCAAAGAAGTGTCATTTGTCTAAAGATAATGCGTGGCGTGTATGCAGGAAATAAAACTTATTCTTTTTCTTTCGCTTCAGTCACAGTAGATGGTTGAAATACTAGGAGATAACGCCCATATAACTTGTTTTTCTTACATCTTTGTTGGACTTCTAATCTTTTTCATAAATTATGCAAACCTTTACACGAAACAAATCAATGTAACAAAGAAAGTTAACAACTGTTACATCAATCAATGTGGCACAAGTGTGTTTGCGTAAATCTTCAGAAAGTCTGTAACGGCAAATCTTAGAGAGCGTGTATTGGAGAACTTGGAGATTGGTACGGGCGATAAAAGATGAACACCATGTAGGCACGCAGGTGGGTATGTTTTCAGAAACTTTGCAATGGTGAACACCGATAGTGGTACAGATGTCGAAGTCTTTAGAGAATGCGTATTGGCGAGTATGGATATTGGTACAGGTATGTAAGTCTTCAGAGGGTTTTATTGGTGAACATCGGTAATGGCCCAGGTGTGTACGTCTTTGAAGGTTTGCAATGGTTAACATGGATATTGGTACAGGTGCGTGGGTCATCAGAACTTTGTCATGATGAATACAGATATTGGTGACCATACGTAAAACGTATACTATCAGTGTAGAGGCTGATATGGAAACTGCATGCGAGTGATGTTCTTTCAATCCGTCACACTACTGAATGTGCAGGTCTTATCGTTGTTATTTAGTAACTGCATCTAGCGGCGGGAACAATTTACTAATAACTTGGGTCTGGATAACTACGGGAACGATCCACTGTTGAGACAATATAATCTCGCTTATTCGTTATCCTTGTGAGATCACAAAAACATTCAAAAGACAGGAGTTCGGATGAAGAATTCGGTTTTACCAAATCTGAGCATGTGGAGGACATGCATTTTACTCGAAATAATTGGAATACACGAGGTTTGAATAACTTACAATAAAATCCACTTAAGCATATTTAATTGTAACATATATAAATTTGTCCAAGGTCTTATATTGCTAGTTACGGACCAGTCGAATGCATTCATATTGAAGCATGTGCGTATGTATTTTTCAAGTATTAATAATTGTGAATTACGAATAATATGAACAAGTTTGTGCAAATCAGTTCCGTTTAACAATCGCTCTTAAAAGAACAGAGTTAAGGATACGTACCTGGCATTTCTGTTTCCGTTGCTATCCACTTTCAGATCTGCAAAAATAAAGGAATAAACCATTAACATTTTGAAATAGTCACACACTGTAAGTCATTAGTATTATATGTTAAACAAAGTCCACCAAAAGGTTATGATGCTTCTTCACCTTTGTTATATCCGCTGGTCCAATCGATAATTTGCTTTCAAATAGTGGTACGTCAATGTTGTCAACCTTCACAAGGATATGTGCAATTTTCGATATTTAATGGCGGAATATTGACGTATGATTACACAGGAGACGAATAGTACATGGGCATTTTCATTTGCAAATAACAGCACATCGATGTGGGATTATACTTGTGATGAGTAGCGAGTACGTAATTTTTGAATTGTAAAAGCACATAGGTAACTTAGAAGACAAATACCCATATATGCGTTTTTAGATTATTCCAGTGGAGCAGGGTCTATGATGATGTATATTGTGCCATTAGAGCAAAGTCTTTGTTGCTGGCATGAATAAAAACGTGAAAAGAAACAAAAAAATTATGTGTGAGTAGCATAAAACTGGTTTCAGGCTTGCTACATGCATACCGTACCTACCTCGAGAGCAATATTGAGACTATTGGTTCCACAGATGCTTGTTCCAATAATCTTTTGTACATTTACTAACCAGTATGAGTATTACAGCGAGCCTGTATGATTCAAAATTCAGGTGTCCTTTGTAATGATGATCTTTTTGCATATATATGAGCTACAATGAAAACTTTTGTCATATAAGTTGAAAGTTAATTTTCACAGGAAATGCGACTTTAAAATTCACTTCTTGTCTCATAAATATATTCATTTGTCTTTACAAAATAAAAAACAATGGGATATATTACAACATATGACGTACCTTTAAGCTGCAGATACGCGGATACTTTCCCTCTATTGATATGCAAGCCTTCATATTCCCCACCACTGTCCTCAAATTTGTTGGTGTCATTTGCGTATATTGGGTCTATCCCTTGACTTGGTAAAGATTTAATTTCAGAACTGGATACATAACTGTTAGACCTAAAATTGTATGTATTTATTATTTTACATTGAAGGAAAATAATAGCATAAATACAAATCTTCCACCAATACATTTAAAAATAGAACACGTGCAATTTGTCTGACCGGATCAATACAAATATAAAGTCTTGTTTACATCTAGAACGACAAATCTGAAGAACTCTATTTTTTCCATGGCTGTAAGTATATATAAACTATATCTGTGTCATTTGTGAGTGTAGATAAACTTTATCTGTGTTAACTGTAAGTGTAGATAAAGTGTATCTGTGTTAACTGTAAGTGTAGATAAACTGTATCTGTATTAACTGTAAGTGTAGATAAACTGTATCTGTATTAACTGTAAGTGTAGATAAACTGTATCTGTATTAACTGTAAGTGTAGATAAACTGTATCTGTGTTAACTGTAAGTGTAGATAAAGTGTATCTGTGTTAACTGTAAGTGTAGATAAACTGTATCTGTGTTAACTGTAAGTGTAGATAAACTGTATCTGTGTTAACTGTAAGTGTAGATAAACTGTATCTGTGTTAACTGTAAGTGTAGATTAACTGTATCTGTATTAACTGTAAGTGTAGATAAACTGTATCTGTATTAACTGTAAGTGTAGATAAACTGTATCTGTGTTAACTGTAAGTGTAGATAAACTGTATCTGTGTTAACTGTAAGTGTAGATAAACTGTATCTGTGTTAACTGTAAGTGTAGATAAATTGTATCTGTGTTAACTGTAAGTGTAGCTAAACTGTATCTGTGTTAACTGTAAGTGTAGATTAACTGTATCTGTGTTAACTGTAAGTGTAGATTAACTGTATCTGTGTTAACTGTAAGTGTAGATAAACTGTATCTGTGTTAGCTGTAAGTGTAGATAAACTGTATCTGTGTTAACTGTAAGTGCAGATAAACTGTATCTGTGTTAACTGTAAGTGTAGATAAAGTGTATCTGTGTTAACTGTAAGTGTAGATAAACTGTATCTGTGTTAACTGTAAATGTAGATAAATTGTATCTGTGTTAACTGTAAAAGTGACATCAACAGAATCAAACAGTTCAGGAAGTTGTAAATCATTCCAAATATTCATCCACTCCATACTGCGAGTAACAAAATTTATCACCTAGCTCTCATGCACAAGAAAAATTAAACCCGTTATTAGCTCATCCCTTAAATGGATTGAACAAGGTCGAAGGTCAATTCGATATGCATGAGGAAAGCTATATGCAAAACCTACTGTTACTTTATTTTAGAAATGCAAGCTAGATACCAGAAAATAAAATATAAGTTGACACCAGTAATTCAAACAGAGAGCAAAGCGCTTATCCATGAATCCCACAGTAAGAAATCTACCGAGAAGCTAAGAGGAAGAGACACATTCACGGACACAAAACATTCTCCGTATATTTAAATTATTACTGGTATAAAGATATTATAAAATATGTTTTTTAATTATTCATTTATTAATGCGAAATACGTTACGCAGAAATAACATCGAGAGACATGGTATTCTGTCTGGGCTCTGACACTGAACCTGAAATGTGTAAAAATAAGATTCAGTAATGCATTTAGCTGATGGAAAGAATCTAATGTGTTTAGCGGGAATGTATTTAACTCATACAGGGAATTAAATATGTCTGGGTCGATTACATGTAATTGACTTAAATACTCGGATCCGTTTAGCGGGAATTCACATAGCTGAAACAATAGGTCAAGTGGGAATTCACTTAGTTCATACAAGGAATCCAAAATGATGAAGAAGTTTTTCACTTTTCAGCCTTTGTGATATTAATTTTTAAGTGTTTGAGCCCAAATCAATGCATTTCCTCCTTGTACAGTTGCCAAGAACGTTATCTATCCGTCGATTGTTGAGAATCTGAGTTATTGTGTGTGAGTGATATATGAAACATGCAGAGGCACGGAAGGACAACAGTATAATATGATGCGTTCCTTCTTATGGAGGCATACAAATCATTTGAAAGTGAATTACTGAAGATATGTTTATTCTAAGTTTTATTTGTTGAAGGAAGATGTTATATTGTTAGTGCATATTGTATAAATAGACACTGGATAAAAGTAATATAATATTATGACGTTTATTAATAACAAATTATTTTCTTTCTTCAGAAATACTATTTTTGGACAAATATAATATAATGAGATCTGTTATTCGCACTTATTATTGTATTAGTGTTTGCTGAATTTGTGCTGCCAGCACACAGTTGAATCCACTCACCTAACTTAATGCAGCTTCTGAGAGAATATCCTTTCCTCTTTATCAGGACTATAGCTACTGCCACTAGAGCTAGGACAACAATGGTAGCCAAAATCCCCCCAACCACTGCTCCGATCAACGAAGTCTCCTCAACTGTAAATCGTACCATCACTATTATATACCCTCATTTTGTAATTGGCAGAAAAAAATGAAATACATACATACATACATGCATACATAAATAACATACATACATACACATAACATACATACATACACATACATACACACACATACATACATACATACATACATACATACATACATACATACATACATACATACATACATATATTACAACATACTCAGCTAAAATTAATTCTTCAGTCATACCTATTGCGAAGTCAGAACCAGTCAAAATGTCGTTTTTTTTGTTTTTTTTAAAGATTAAAATTTGTTAACTGACTAGAAGAAAAGTAAAACTGTCTTTAGACTTGCTGGCCTCTCTTTCGTTATTAATATCTTAAAGATTCTAAAGCTATTACTCTCGTTATTTTCGTCGTGTGTTAAACCTACCGATTTGTGAGACCATTGTTCAGTGTAAAGGAAGTTGCAAGTCAAATAAGAATAAACTTTACGAAAGAATGACAACTGTTACTGTACTAACAATTAACAACGAGATGGAAATATTGAGTCCCATTTAGCAATTCTTCACTCTGTCCGCTTGGATAAATCTTGTTCACAGCTGTACATCTGTATGTCCCACTGTCATATCTGCTAACACGATCGAAACTCATCTCGGTAGAGTTCCTATAGAATGTAGAGTCATCCTTGCTCCAAAATACGTTAAAGGCATGTGGATTTGCATCGACAACACATTCAACAGTTAGGGATTCACCCTCGCTTACTGTCTTGTTCTCAGTAATATTTACAAATGGTCCGTCTGTAATAAATTTTAAGAAAAATCAAATTAAAGAAACAATTGGACACCATGATTTAGACGGTCGTTTTGTATGAAGATGCCTGTCGAATTATTAATGTGGAAGAAAGCGCTCGGACCACTAACGCGTTGTCCGTAAAAATCAATTGTAGAATCTGAGAATATAAAACTAAATTATGTCCCAGCACATACCACACTTAAGTGTCTTTTTTGAAGCCAATTCAAGTTTTCAAACAATCTAAAGAAAATAATCCGACCTATATATTAAATGAATGAAAACGCGCATGCCCACCTCCTCCCCGTTACAGTTAATGCCATTTTAAGACATTGGTTACTTGGCTGATAGAAATGAGGGATCTAGCAAGGTTAATACAATAAAATTTTGTTAAGAGAGAGATACAGTAAGTATCTGAGTTTTATGGTTTAGACTCTTAGCACTCCCCCCGTTAAATCTTATCAGGTTGATGAATTTATATAGCATACAGAAGTTGCAGTTATCCAAACGTTAGGATAACTGTGAAATATGTCAAAAAAGACGAGCTAGGGAGCTAAATTCTTGGAATTCACATCCCCCAAAAATATTAGATTCTATTAATAAAACTAGAGTAGAAAT